>JAAGNO010024348.1:0-58537 GCA_033439905.1 Ceryle rudis
GAAAAGAAAAGAAAAGAAAAGAAAAGAAAAGAAAAGAAAAGAAAAGAAAAGAAAAGAGAAAAGAAAAGAAAAGAAAAGAAAAGAAAAGAGAGAAATTTTAACAATGTTCTTCAGGCTCATGATAGCAGCACTATTCACCATAAATATACTTAGTCTTGCTGTCCGGTATCCTAGGTTGATCCTGCCTACTACATCTCTGAGATTTATTGTATCTGCAAGGCCAGCAGATGATAAAAAGAAATTTCAAAAAGATAAAGGTGAAACTTTCCTGATCACATGAGATAACTAAAGTCTAGGCATTTATGTCGAAGTTTTTTGATCATAAAGAATGTTGAGACAATGCAGAGACACAATAATTTTCAAGGCATGATCCACCTCCACCTAAAGGAGGCATCCAAAACAGGTTAGGAGAACTACATTCAGGAAGAGACTCTCCACTGACTACCATGGCAATATCATTGACTTCCTCAAATATCAAAAGTCAGGTGAAGCCAAATTGTTTTCCTAATAGCCCAAAGTGTTTTCAGTTTAATCACTATGTAGGTGAGGCTTCTTATATGCCACATCATCTTGGCAATTATTGAAGCAAATAATTTTTTAACTTGAAATGAGTGGATTTGGGTCTGGGGAAGCATTAGTGAGAAAAAAATGGCAAAATTATGAAGCAGCAATCCAGAAACTCTTTCCTTTCTTCATTTATTTCTCACAGCTAAATTCACTACTCTCACCTGTGCATTAGTCCATTCCATTTCAGGAAAAGGTCCCAGCTGAAGGCCTCTACCTGTGGGATTTTCTTCCTCTTGGCCTTTCTGGAAGTACATAGAGACATCTACTCAGGACATGTTCCAAACTCAGATTTTTCATTGTGTTTGCATATGGTGCTTAGTTTTGCTTCCCGGATTGTTTTTTGGGGGCTGGTGCTCATTTTTGCTATAAGTGTTTTGGGATATAATCTGGCATGCCATCTATTCCCTTCAAGCTGTACACTGGTGTTAAAACATGCTGAATTGCCCAGAGGCTTTTTAACAAAAATTAAATGGCATTATTTTATATAATATTCAAAACGTGAGTGTACATTATTGACTATAAATATGTATGGAATAACTTTTTATCCTTCAGGGCAGAATAAGCAAGGGATACATACTTTACAGGAATTAAGACTGTACTACTATATTTTGGTTTATTTTTAGTCTGTAATATCTACCAAACTCAAGTAATTATTAGCAAGTCAAGCAAAAAGGCTATAAAGAATAAATAAATATACTCTTGACAGTCCACCTCTTTCTAGCTGAAATTAAAAATAACCCTGTTGCTCCTAAATTTTAAAACCCACTCTAATTATTACTATGAATTTGTGAATTTTTAAACAGTAGGATATTATACAGTTGCTTTCAATGAACATCAGGCTTCTTTTTTTTTGTGAAACAGAAAATCTGCAATGAATTCTGGCTCCCACCTAGGTATGAGTCAATGTCATTATAGAAAACACAAGTTCTTAACAAACAACAATATGGAAGAGCCTCCTCCATAAAAGGAAGACTTGTGTTGCAACAATTGCAGTTTTTATTAAAATAGTAAAACTATTATGTCTGCACCTATGCATCCTATCGCTTTTTTTTTTTTTTTTTTAGAGAATGTTAATACCTAAGGTACTGAAAAGCATTTTTACAAAAGCCTTATTCATTATTATGCTTAAGCACTGTTGACCCTCACCTTGTAGTATATTACTTTACAGACTATTCTACTTAGGAATACAACTTTTTGAAAACAAAGAAGGACCAAAAAACCCAGCTTTTTTACTCTCACCTGTAAGTTTAAGTCTTTTTTAACAGCAACTGTAAAACCACTATGCTAACAAGTCATTCAGGGAAGTATTGAAAAGCTGTTGCTATAAAGAATGGGTAATAACTGTGAAAAAAATGGGTGTAATGTTTTGTAAAATTAAGTATAGTCTAAGGAAAAGGGACTTCTAACTGCTTAAAACAATTATGGCTGTCATACAACAATATTCTTAAGAATTGTGGCTTATATTGATGCTGTCAAACTTAGATGTGTGAGCTATGGGCAGAGTCCTTTGAGGCATGGGAAACTCCTGAGAATGCTTCAGAGCTTAAATGCAGAGTTACTCTTTGGAGGATACATTCACACCTTAGTTAAGTGGTATGAACTGAGGTCTGAACATGCGGTCAAGCTCATATGGATAGGATTTTTAACATGACAAAATGTAGAGTAACTTCTTTTACAGTGCAATCAGTGTTTATAGGTAGTTTAGCTTGTGGATTTTGTTCTAGAGACTTTTGAAATGAATAAACACAGAAAAAAAGCTTGCAGAGCAGTAAGATGGAGGAAACATCAAATGCAAAAATACAATGGAACATCTATGTGGAGATAAGGAGGAGCTAAGAGTAAGAGCCTCTTGTGGAATGGCCTTGCTTCAAAATATGAATGATTGCTGTGTATAAGGACATGAGTTATAACTACTGTGTTGTAATCATTGATGATGAGACACCAGCAAAACTGTATATTTTGGGGGGTACTGTGTTTTAAGATAGGTACTGAAAAAGTCAAAGGAAATCAGAAAGGAAAAAGAGTGATGAGGGATTCAGAAGTCACAACCTAGTAAAGACTGAAAACAGGATATTACATGGGGATAACAATCAGTCTCCACCGAGGACAGAATCCATGGAAGTCCTAAATTTGCTGCTGTGAAAAAAAAGCCTCTAACTGTTAGGGTGCTGAAACACTGAAACAAATCCTTTCCACTCCTACATGCTATGAACCCATAGCTTTCATCCATGGGATGTTTGCTCACTAGTAATTTCAGCAATTGTAATTGGGAACCAGATGATTAACAGCAGAAAAAAAAAAAAAACCAAAAAAAGGCACATTCCTCTGTCTTAATTAAAAAACAAAACCAAAAAAAAAAAAAAAAACCCCACTTGATTTCAAAGTGGATATACAACACAGAAATGTAATTGTCTTTGTAGAATAGGCTTTTGAATAAACTCTACTCAAAAGCAAGTTATGTAGTATTTCACAGGTATCACAGAGTGCCAGGGCTTGGAAGGGACCTTGGAGATCTTCGAGTCCAACCCCCCTGCCAGACCAGGATAATATAATCTAGCACATCAAACATCATTCTTCATAGGCATCATATTGTATGTTACAAATGTGACAACCC
The DNA here is from genome assembly GCA_033439905.1 of Ceryle rudis. Lineage (NCBI taxonomy): Eukaryota > Metazoa > Chordata > Aves > Coraciiformes > Cerylidae > Ceryle > Ceryle rudis. The sequence goes on from JAAGNO010024348.1 coordinate 3,182, forward strand.
TAAAGGTGGGATTAAGTTTCTCAAATAGAGTTGTCTTGTGTCATTAGATGCACTAAAGTATCACTCTGTCTCCAGCTGCTGGTTCAGAAGCATATGAGTATCCTTCTGTCATTTCCACCAATCACATGCACTTCTCTGATCCTGCAGGACTAAAATATCTATCTAAATATGAATACTATCTAAAATAGCACTAAATGCCTATCTTTTTACAACTGAATCTCCTTTTTTAAGGAGGTCTTCTTTTTGCTGACAGACATTGTAACTCATACTAGTTATTATTGAATATATATACATATAGTTTAAATATAAAGTTTTGGGGTTTACTGCATAGAAAACTTAAATCTCCTGCTCTTTAATTAACAAAAAAAAAACCCAAAAGGATAATTTTCAAGCTACCCTAAATGTTATGACACCACGACAGTTGTGATCCCCTGGAAGAATTCACTTTTTAAAATCCGGTCAAAGTATTGCACAAGACCTAGAGACAAACAAGTTCTGGTGTCTTATTGTATTCCAATTTTAGAATACTTTAAATATACCTATAGTCTGGAAAGCCTTTACAAGTCTGGAAAGTTTACAAAAAAGTCTTCATAAAGTGAAATCTCATGGAAATCCCAAGGAACTACAAAGTTCTTATTAATCTTATGTAGTGGTTATTGAAGTACTGCTATGCTGAGTAACAGAAATAAAACATGAACATAGGGAGAAGAGACATGAAGAAAATTGTAATAGTGTTTTTAAATAAAGTAATGAAAAATTGTTGCACTTAGAGGAACTTCAATATATTGAATGCTACCTCTGATCACAGTGCTAAATTCAAGTCTGTTCCTTCTGTCAGTGATGTAATTGCTAGATAAATTCTGTAGAATTTACACATATGCAAATACTAGTCACTAAAATCAGCATATAGCATGAGGTGGTGAACTTTTGAGGCAAATGATTGCTTTCAAACTAAAAATTTCAATTATGTCAGACAATGAGTGGAAGACAAGTTTCAAAGAAAAGCTCAAAGATATATAGGAGGCTACAATTTCCTTTCAAAATTTGAGTCATTCTTCTTAACAACTTACAACAGAACAATGAAGAGTTGATAGCATGTTGGCAATAAGTCCAAAAATACTTTTAAAACAGGCTTGTGAATGAAATAAAAATGCAGGAGCAGCAGATGGGTTTAACTGCTGTTAAATGTGGTTTCCAAGAACATGTTGTATGTAATAATAAATAGCCAGACATAAAGTTTCCCCAGTAGTTTAAATCCTGAGCATACAAGCTAAGCAAGGGCTTTCAAGCTTTGGCTCACTGCAACATCCTGACATTTTACCCTTGTCTACAGCAGCAGAAGTGCTTGTTATTGACAATGTGTGTCAGCAATGAGTGCAATTAAAGCAGCGCTGAACACAGTTTTACAAGGAGGAAGGTTTAACATGGGCTTTCCTAAACAAGAATAGTTCTTGGCTGTGATTGCAGGTTAATCACATTCAACACTAGCATATTCATTGTCAGTGGTGGATAATTTTGCTAGTGTACACAATGCCTCAGTTTGTGCATATGTTTTACATAATAACCATGTTATGAATTGCCTTCCCTTCTAATTCTTGATCTGGATGTGGGAACTGGGATGGAGTGTTGCATCTAGGATTTCTGCAGTCAAGACCTGACTGCCTCCATGTCTCATGCCCTATCATTTTGAAGCAAAAGTAAAGTCCCAAGAGGTCAGGAAAACATGCAGCAACTTTTCTGTTTGTATTTAAAACAGTTCTGGCTTCATCTCCTAATCCAGCAAAAAATGGCTTTGTCAAGTGGTAGCTATGACTAAGTTAAAGCTTCTGCACTTGTTACCATGCATCATTATATTTGACTAACACAAATATTTCTGACATGGAATAAAACTGAAAGTTAATAAAGCCATGCAGTAATGCACAGAGGCACAAAGAGTGGTTCAAAAGATTAAGTGCAACTGACAGTGAAAAGAAATCTACACTGACATGGAAGCCCAGAAAAAAATCATTGTTTTTATCTTCTGTAGGAGCAAAGGGTTTGTGAGGAACTGTGGAAAAGAGCATCCATGGGTCCAAACTTGTCCCTGGAGTTCAGTGCAGATATATGTTTTAATATATGTACCTGACTGCATAGATGCATTGAGGTTGAGTCTGGTTAGCTAGTATATAGTATCAGTATCTGCTTAATTATGTCTTGGATAAGATGGAGGAAATGAGTTAAGTAAAGGAGCAACTGGAATAAAAAAAGGAGAGGAACCAAGTGAAAGAGCTGCATCTGACAAGACCAGAGATGTCAGATCGTCATGTGGGTTACCAAGAGGTGCTTGTTCTGTTGCTAACCTATTGCTTCTCACTGCTTGTCTAGGAACTGTCATCCCATAAAATACCTCTTTTCCCAATTAATTATCACCATATAAACAAATACTGAGATAATTAGTGCAAACCCACACCTCTCTAATCCTACTATTATACTGCACTCATAAAATAGATAAAATTAATTTACTCTACTGATGCTTGTGCAGCATCCAGTGATCAATTGGTGCCCGGGTGTCTTCTAAAAAGGTCTTTCTTATCCCTTCTCTGGTACTTACTTCAAGGCTCAGAAGAGATTACTCTATTGCATGGGAAACCCAGACGTTAAAGCAACAGTCCCCAAACCAAGCTAACATTCTTTTGGTTAATCTAGTAAGTAACCTTACCATAGGGGAATAATTAGATAGGATATTTCCAGAGCTGTTGCTTCTGTCCAACATATCTCAACTGAAGTATCCTTATTACTGCTGTCAAATGGTGCAAACCCAAATTTGGTTGCTCACTGTTCAAGTTTCTGCTTGTGCTGGTTAGTTTAACCTGCTACAGTTCTGTAACACTATTATTCCTGTACCAAAACCAGGGGGCTGAGTAACAGATTCAAGCCTGGACCCTCAGAATCCTCACTGTTGGGTGTTAGTTGAAGCCCTGGCTGGTTTGGGTCACTTCAGCTAGCTCCTTCCATGCCAAAACTGCTCTAGAAGGGACCAGACTTAACTAATGTAGACATGAGCCACAATGTGCAAACAAACTCTCTTTTCAGCAGTGTAGACAGTCACTTTCTACTATTGGAGGTGCATAATACCACTACCTGAAGTATGAGTACCAAAGACTTCAGATGGTATCAGTTATTTTGCCATGTCTTTTTCTTTTCCTATTTGCAAGTCTTCAGTTACTTTAAGGGTGGTTTCTAACAGTGTAAATATACTTGGTTTTAGGTTTCTATTAATCAGAGTTAACACTGATGACCACTTCACTGGAACCATCGTGAATTTGAATGTGGATCACAGTGTCACTGATTTTGAAATAGTAGTTTTGAGGTTGGTTTTTTCACATTATTTTCACCTGTCATTTACACAGGGTATTACGGCAATAAGAGATTACATGACTTAATCAAACCTTTACTGAAAAGTACTTAAACACAGGCTCAGTAAACTTGGTCTGTTAAACACACGGTCAGTAAACTGTGATCTACTTTCAGATATTACTCAACCAGTTGTATAAACTAGAGCAAAAATTGATTTGATACATATGAACTCCTCTTTCACAGGAACATCTTCTGAAGGCAAGCACAAATACACAGTTTTGTAGGATTTATTTCCCACCCTGAAAATGTAAACAATTTTTTTTTTCCAGAGAGACATTTTCTTTCTAACAACAAACACAAGCCTCTTCTGTATCATGTAGGCTTGCATATCCTGCAAGACTTCAAATCAGCAGTGCTGCTCTTCACCTGAAGCCAGTTTGATATATTTTGCATCTTTTCCTGTGTGTTGTTCACTCTAAACGACCTTAATTTTAATGGTTTTTTTTCTGTAACATTTTGGAGATCATCATTCTAACTCTTACCTGCTCCAGGTGTTCTTCCCAAAATTGGTAATGAGTTAAATACATGCCATTGTCACATGTAGTCATTTTCCAGTGTCTTACCTTGAATTTGTTCTGGCAGCCTTTGTGCGTATCTCCTCTGAGACCAAACTGGTTATTAAATTCCAGTTATTAGGAAATAAATTTAGGCTCAGGACATTTTTTTCTGCTAAACTTTTGTCAAATGCATGAGAGACTTTGTCTAGAATGAGCAGCTCTCTTACGGGTTTATATTCAGTTCATGAATCATACACTTTAACAAAAAAAATCTTTAGCTGTGAAGAGTGGGTATTTCCCAAGCCACTTTGGCAATTCATTTGTGGTTAATATTAGCTTAGACTGACTTCCCAGGAACAGGAGCATGAGATATTTGCAAACACAGTCTGAAGTCTTCTGTATTATGGCAAACTGTACAGTCTTTATCACCTGTAATGCCAAAGCTACGTCCATGCTTCACTGAGTAGAACAAGAGGATTGAAAGAAACATAGTGTTTCTCTTATGAAGATCATAAATGAAATAAGATGCTTTAGTTCTCTCAGATTCCCAAACTCTTCATAAAGATTAAAACATTACTGTCCCTGTGTTACTTTCCCCTCAAAGAAATTATGATTGTTGAGGATACAGGTGTCAACATGGATCAGTGTTATGATCTACCTGTACCCACCAAAAGCAAATATAAAATGTAACAGAACTTAGATCAGCTTTGGCCCAGCATCTCACTGTATTTCAAGAGAGCTTCTGCTCTTGGCTTTCTAACATTTCTAGGTCCTACTACTTGTGACAGTACCACAGATGTGCTTCCCAGTGAAATATTTTGGTTGTCTGGCACAACTCAAAAGGTAATGTAATGAAAACAGTATCTTGTGGGGATGAAAAAAGCAGAAATGTGCTGTTTTTCTAAGGTATCTGCTGATGCATCAAGCTCATAAAAACACCTGGCATAAATTTTCACTGAAGCGTAACTCCCTTTATTTTTTTTTCTATCAAAGCTAGTAACTGTGCTTGCTCTGCCAGTCCTTAGGGTAAGGGACATCTACCCAAATGCATTAACTGGATATTGATTGGTCTGCATTGTCTCTTCTGATGCCTTTGAAGACTATAAAAAACGCTCATCAGCTGAGTTGAAGGTATTTATCTTATTTTAGTACCAGAGAGACCTGTCTGGCCTTCAGCTGTCACCGGAGAAAGGCACAGGTTTCCTGTAGGTGTGGTGACATATCTACCACAGACATATTGTGGGATGTCTCAGATACCCTATGACATTTAGAATGTTGCTAAATTTCTGTGTTTTGGCAGCTTTATTACTCCTGGGGAATATGTTTCCAACATTCACTATGCTTCCTTCATTAGGAATGCAGTTTGATGAGGAAAAGAAGCTCTCATATTTTCCACTAGTAAAAGAAATATATTTCCTGTAGTACCATTACAAGATGAGTGTCTTCCAGTATGCTGATCGTTCATCCAGTTAGTTCAATATTTCTTTACTGTGAGGTCTCTAAAGTATATTCTACTCTTTAGACCTCCCTCTCTGTTTAGCTTTTACACAGTGATGCAGCTATACTTCTTTAATGTCAAAATGTGCAGCACTTAACTCTTTTATTATGAATAGTAAATTTACTACCTCATATGCTAGTCTGTACTTTTCTAACAATGAAAAAGCCTGTTTCTGGCAACATAATGGTGTGTGTACCATGTCCAACTTCATAAATATACCATTTACTTTCAGTTCAATAGTGTATTTATCTCGTAATGAACTGCTGCTCATTACTCCTATGAGGATTCATCTGAGCAAAACACATCACTGGCTCTTGCCAGCTTTTGCAAAGTGATATAATCCATCCTCCTTCTCACATCTTTCCTTTTGTGACACCTAGTGGGTTGGCTTCTCTTAACTAATTCTGCTTCTGGAATTCCACATTATTTGTTTTGCTGCAGTCAGAGCTCTGATGTTGAATGTTTAGCTCTTTTCTCTTACAATGTTGAGATTCTCAATAGGATATAATTGTCCACCCATTACCTTGAGCCTGGACTTGGTCCCTTACTTTGTTAGTCAAATTCTTACATCGTTCCTTTTGGGATTCTTAGTGATGTACCTGAGTTTTGTTTACCCTCTTAATCATAAGAGCTGTGTTGGGATGTGATTTGGGCATGTTCAATCCCTCCTCCACTATTTTCTGCTACAGGAAAGCTAAGCAGGCTTGACTGGTCTTGGAAGAGCTCCATCTGAGTGACTGGGAGAGAACTAACACAGGGTGTATGTAATACAGACTAGAGTAAACATGTGTTCATGACGCATACCAAAGATCAGCCATGTGAGGTGCACAGGAGACTACACTTGTGTCTCAATGCACATGTAACAAACATGATATCTCAGCAGAAACTCAACCCTCCAGCAATGCCAAATGGCTCTTTGCTCACAGTTTCCTCAACCTTTTGCATCTCTGATTAAAATCATTATTAATATTTCATGCTTATGGGGTAGAGAGAATTCCTCATCCTTCTTTATTTCAGTTTTATAGTCTAACTGGCTAAGGCAACAAAAATTATCAAACATATAAAGGGTTTCAACCAGTGATTGCAAGGAAAGGAGCTGCCCTTTGCTGCCATTCACTGCTTGCAAAACTAGAATGGTTGTGCTTTCATTGTCCTCCACCTTCGTGGAGAATTTCAGCCCTGGTAAGGCTGCCTTGGAAGTGTTTCACTATCCTCCTCTGTGTGTTTTCCCTGGTCCTTTTAACTCCTTCTATGAATCGGGATCAGCAGGACCTTAGTTCTGACAGCACTTGCAAGAGGTTTCCTTTAGATTATACCTGGTTTCAGCTAGCTAGGAATAACCATAGAAATGTGATGTCACCTCCCATGACCCAGAGACTGTTTTACTGATGTGAACACAAAGGCATTCACTGGTTATCTCAGAAAGGACTAATCTAAAAGGGCTCTGTAATGAGGCTTGTTTAAAATATATCTTATCTGACTTTAAAGTTTAATTTCAAACCTGTCTTTCTAAAAATTACAGCAAATGTAACTACAAACAGAAGTAAACATCATGAAAGACATTTGGGGATTATAACTATGCTGTATTTTTGAGTGCCTTCAGGGACATAAATATACATTTTAAGTTTTTGTGCTACATCTAAATAAATAAAATATACCAATTGAGAAAAACATTGGCAGGAAATCTTTATGCTGTTTAATTTTAGCAGGATGCTAAGTATTAGACATTGACCTGATGACTCACAGGAAAAAAAATGTGTATTTAAAGAACAGAAATAATTGCTCTACTTCAGTAGGTCCAGTTTTCCCATATTTAAACAACAGTGACTTTTTAAAGGCATTCTCAGATTTAATTTTTCTAACATTTAATCTCCCCAATGATAAAAGAATAGAAGTTTTATGAATTTTCTTTCTTAATATTTCTCAATTCTCTTTAGATGAATTCTTAGTGAGTTAATACTTATATCTCTTTTTATACTCAGCTCTTAAATACAGTGAACTTGTACTTCTGTCTTTAGGTTTAAATCTTTGGGATTTTAGAAGCCTTCAAATCTTCATATCATTCTGTGAGCCTGCTCAGAAAGTATTTATGCGTACATTACGCTTATTTATATAATGTTATCTCTTTTGACTGTATACAACAGTTCAGCAAGAATGTAGTCATGATGCAGGGATAGGTACTTATTTATATATGAAAAATTATACACTCTCAGTTCTTCATCTAAGGTATTAATCCTCTTTCTGAGCCACTACCCTGAAGAATTATGTCACTGAAAATAGAGTTACAGGGCAACGACAGAAAAAAAGGAAGCTGTAGTTTGGAAAAGTACTTCACAGAATACTTGTAAATCTCACTACCATGAACATGCCATTCACTGAATCTCCCAACAGTAATAAAAATGAATAGTATCTTTTAAGACCTTCACCATCTAGACACATTTCACAAGAGTATAATATGTGGGGTTTTTCCACAAAACTTTCCCTTATACACTCTGCCTGCACAAAATAGCTCCAATTTCTTACAGCTGTCAGTCTCTCCCCACATCAGCACTGAACACCTCCCTCACACTGATGATCAGTTCCTTTGCTCTGCTAAGACCTTCATTTATGAGAGTGGTGGCTAATGTGTACATTTTGGAGCCACTGAACATGAGCAAGGTAGGGGATGGAGATGAAAAGATGAAAAGTCTCATTGTTCCCTCAGGTGATAGGGAAGGAATGGAGACAATTCTCTATGTCACCAGACTGTTGTATCCTCCATATCTTTGATGGATAGGCAAATGATGCCTAATCATTTTAAAAACATCATGGGTGAAATTAACTCTGCAGTAAGTATTAAGTGCTAGCATCAAAGTGCAATGTGTAATCAAATGTTTGATAGTAGTGAGCTCACCGGTAAAAAATGGATGCCAGTTTCATCTTACTAGCTGTTGAGATTCATGACTGCAGGGTGTCTGTCATGACTGTAGCTAAACTTGAAAAATGATGGTAAGATTTATGACAAGATATGAATTGTTTAAGCATTATGTTTTAGCGTGAATACTTATCAGACTGGACAGAAATTCAAAATCTCCTCCACATTGTAACACTTGGCTAGAGAAACAGCAAAAATAAATCAATTTTAAAGATGAGTTTTCTGGTCTGATTAACATCTTTCTGATCAGCAATTCCTAAATCACTCTGACCACGATAATGAATGATCCTATTTTACACAAATGTACACACATCCACTGCACACAGGAAACAGAGCTAAGGTTGCCATGGGAACTTTACCTCCAGATTTTTTTTGTTTTCTATAATTAAAATAACACAAGCCCAATGTTTTAATAATTTTGTTTTACCTTGTAGTTAATTGTGTTCATGTTTTCTTTAGACAGGAACTCTGTTTATCTGATGGGTACAGCCCAATGTGATAACTTTATTCAACATTTCCCAAACTTGGTTTTCTAAGCAGGGGGTATTTTAAACCAAACTCACTGTGCAGAACTGACTACAGCATAGTATAGAAATAGCTGTGTCAGTGTTAAACCAGGTGGTTCAGCTGCTGATAAGGTAAACTCCATGGCAGCAAGGAACATAGCACAAGCTGTGCATTTGCACTGTAGTTTGTGCCAGCTTTTGGCATAGGCTGATGCTGAGGGATGAGAGGAAGCAGAACACTTCTGGGACCTGATTCCTCCCCTCCATCAGCAGCCATTACCTCACATGCATTTAATCCATGGTGGGGAGCATCAGAAGTCCCCAGCCTTGTTTGCCAGGATTGCCCTCCACTCACTCTTTCCTGGTTCATCCCTTTTCTTCTCCTGTGCTCTTTCAGGCCAAGTCCCAACTTTGCTTCATGTTCATAAAAACTGAGTTAGATCTAAGTGTTACAATACACTCAGGTTCCTCACTCTAAACTTAGGCTCTTTGTTTTCAGAAGAGGTGACCTACAAACCTCATTGATGTTAACAATTGAAAGTATGGAGCAAATAGACTTCCTCAAAAAGACTTCTGTCCAGATGAGGGTTCTTATGTCTTATGGAAGTTGGTGAAGATACTAGAAAAGAAGAATGGCTATTGTAGTAACCTACATTTTCAGTAAAGGAAAACCCAATCTTTTGCACCATCAAACTCAAAACATACTATTAAAAAAAGCAGCAGCCTTTCCTCCATGCTTGAATGTCATTTCCTCTAGAGACTTGGACCTTGCCATAGGTTGTATGCAAAACAGAGGATACTTGCACTGTACAAATATTACTGATCTAATTGCAGTAATGGTACCACTACTGACCCCAAGAACATTAGCTTCGTAGCCTGCAGTTGGTATACATGTACAGATACTACTGTCAGTGATGCAGACATAGAAAATGTGCTTCCTGAAGAGCCAGCTGGTGTATTTAAGGGGAAAGGAACTGAGATAAAAACCGAGTCTTTGAAATTGTAAGGAAATGAGGTCCTACCTTATAGGTCTGTATTGAGAAAGGAGTTTAGTTAAAATATTCAGTATAAGTCTCCTCCCTAAAGGAATAGCACTTAATACATATTAAAATATAATTGTATAATTGGAACTCAAGTGTTTGGGTTATGTAAAAGGTGCTGTAGGCGTACCAGCTTAGACAGAGGTAATTAGATCTTGTATATTAACATCTTTCCCTTAAAGGAATAATCAGCAATATTTTTAGTAGTGGGGATGCTTAAGCCTAGGAACTTGGGAAAAAAAAAAAAAAAGATGCCGTTTGGACCTCCTCATTTAGTTCTCTGGGTTTTTTTCCTACATCTGCTACTAATTGGTCTGTAAGAATATTTGTTCACTAGCTTGACTGTTTAATGCAACCCCAGCTGGGTGCCCACACAATGGCAACACTGCTACTGCTTTTGGTGAAATCAGCATAAATCTGAATCACCCGCAAGCATCAATCATGGTGCTGAAAATAGGATTAGATAGTAGCATTAAATAAAACAATACCTGGCATAGATATATATATATAGTAACAGGTCATACACTGAAGCCACAGAAGAAGTTTGTGGCAGGGCCAGGAAAAGAAGAAATCAGAGCTTCAATCTCTTCTTGGGGCTAGGGTTAACATCTTATACAGAAAAGAATCAACAGCTACACATCACTGCTTAGGTCAGTCAGTTTGAAGGATAGAATAAAACCAAATATGATTTTATTCACTGTAAGGCGAATGACAATCAATGGCTCTACAGATATTGAGTATCCAATTGAAGCCCTTGAAAAATCAAGTGGATGTATGAGAGGTTAGGTTACTACATCATAGGATGAAGACAGGAGAATATCACTGACTTCTTGTATTTTCAAATACATTGCGAAGCATTCTAGATAAGAGTACCCACTCATTTTGAAAACAGTATACTGAATCTCTAAAAAGTGTAACAGCAGAGCAAAAATTAAAACTGTACTCTTTTTTTTTTTTTTTTTTTTTTTTTAGATAAAAGAAGAGATGTAGAGTTCCTCAAGCCAAAAGAACAGAACAAAGAGCCAAATAAAATGCCCATGTATGAGGGCTACAGCACTACAGCACGTTTTCAAATTTCATCACTGTTAACCATGCTTATCTTCTCAGATATAAGAAAAACATCCCACAGAATAAATTTCAGGAGGAAAAGCCAGACCGTAAGCTTCTCACTGAAAACTTTGTACCAAACTTTGGAATCCAAAAAATCTCAACTCAAATCAAGAGATGGCTAATCCAAAATAGAAATATTTACCAATTTTATGCTTCTCCCTCTATGCAATGCCCACGTATGACCTCCATATCTCTGCTCTACTCATATGAGGCTTTCTGAGTTTGAGAACAGTCCATATATCTTGTTTCTAGGTAAGTCAAAGCCTTTCTTGGGAAGTGAACAAAAAAAAACCCTACTTTTTGGCTTGTTCTTCAAGTGTCAGAAGATCAGGATTGAAAAAGCTGAGTGGCCTAAGCATATCTTCCTCTTCAATATTCACCTGGACTGACATGAGAGGCAAGAAGAAGGAACTGTCACCAAGACCCATAGAACAAGCTTTCCTGTGATCCCTTAATTCACAACAGACATGTGTCAAAGAGCCTTTGACAAACATTTTTCCAGAGGCATTCCCAGCCCAAATACCAAGCAGCTCACTTGAGTTTTGTCAGTACATGCATCAAGTAGATGCATCTCTAAGCAGTCTACATTCTCCTTAGGGGTCAAGCAGGACCTTGGTGGCAAGCTGCTAAATGGTTGCATCAACTCTGCAGGCAAGGCCAATAGGTTATCTACAGCCAAAGCAGCAATGAAAACAGCTGTTGGTAGCAAACACGGCCAGATGGCCATCACTACCTGAAGACTGGCTGTTTGTGACCACAATGCTGCCAAGTCCTCAGATGTCTCTGCTCATATTTATAGTGTTTAATCTGCAATGATAACACACTGGGGAAAAAAAAAAAACAACTGAAAAAAAAAAACCCAAAAACCAACCAAACAAACAAAAAAGCGCAAAACAACACAAAAACCTTTGTTCTTTTTTTGGTACCACACCTGCTAAACTGTACATATGATAGATACCTACAAGGTCTTTCTCTTTTGGGAATGACACTGTAACTTTAAACATCATTATATAGGCATGTGTCTGTCCTGTTATTGCTGGAATAGAATCATAGGCCAGCCATGGTATGCAGGCTGAAAGCATTTTTGTGTCAGCTAGGAGCTTAAGCTTGGATGGGCAAAAGTCAGCGCACCTGATCCGAACTAGCTCTAGGTGTATCCCATACCATAAACATCATGCTCATTATAAAGGGGGAAGTTTGCTAAAGGCAGGATATTTTTCTGTTCCTCTTAATTCTTGGAGGACTTCACTTGTCATTCTGCTCCCAAGGGCTACTTTCATGTTTATTGTGACCACTGTGCACTCACTGGGCTGAGTATAAATTTGTATGCTTTACTATTTCATTAAATCTCTCTTCGTTTCATCCCATGGGTCTCCTCTCCTTTCCCCAATTCCCCTTTCCCGGTTGGGGAGGGATCATTGGGTGACAGAGCAAGTGCTATAATTTAGCCCTGGATACAGGCTAAATAAAGACAGTGTTGGATGTAGAATAGTTTTGCTTGCACACTATAGGTTCAAGAACATTATTATGAAGGAGAAAAATTCACTTTATGTTTAAAGTTTAATACACAGGAAAAGTAATTTGCAGAGTAAGAAGTTCCAAAACAATTCAGTTCTTTCTGGTTTTCAGCACTTTCTTTTTTTGTCCTGCTACAGCTTCATTATTTTCTTACATGCTAGTCTTTTTGGATGAAAAGAAACCATTCCATATTAGTCACACCAGAGAAATGAATTTTGCCTTGCACTTGGTGAATGAAAATTATCAGAACTTTTATTCACATGCAGAAAATAAGAATATAATAGTTAAGGAACACCGAAGAAATGCTATGTTTACTCAAATTTATCACTTTTGCTTGCAATGGCTTGTACTCAAAAAAGCCACCTAATATGTCACTAGCCCTGTGGTAAATTTTGTGCCAAAGCTTCTTGACCCTATGTGCAACTAAAATTCAATAGACGCCAAGGGATCCCATATAGCATTGTACATTATACTTGTTTGATGCTTTATCAAGACAATCTAAGCATGATAGGAAAAGTAAGAAGCCAATCTTCTCAGGCCTTGCACCCTTTAAAAAGGCAGAAATATTTTCAGACCAAATAAACAAATTTCTGTAGGTACCAACTGTGACTGAGGTCTGAGAAACTTTTGTGCAAAATCATCTCAAAAAAAACCCCAAACAACAAACAACCAACCAAACAAAAACCAAACAAAACCAAAGAACCAAACCAAACAAACAAACAAATAAAAAAAACCTAGCCCTAATTTCTGAAGCTAAACTACACCAAAGGACAGCTTAAAAGTGCATATTAAGTGCTATGCCTTGGTCTTTATATCAGTCATTTACATGGTTTAGACAAACCTGGAATTATTAATGTGGAGATATTTCACTACAATATGCTTTGCCAGTCTTACTTTTGTCTCTGCATCTGCTTCATACCATCTAACTAGTAAAATAAGTTATGCAGGAAATTCAAAGTGGAATCAATTCCCTTTCCCTTTCTTGGCTTATTTTAATCTTAGTTACTCTTAATTCAAAGAGTTAAAACCTTCTTAGGAAAGAAATGCTTTAAATACATTTTCAGGATTTAATTTAGAGTTTTTGACAACAAATCATGTTATTATTTACTGCACCATTCAAAGTCCTGTTTGACTTCTCACTCTTGCTTAAGAAATTTCAGGGATGTGTCAATGTGCATTTTCTATATAAGGTAAATAGACCTCTGTATCACAAACATTTTTGACACTTTCATATGCAGCTTTACAGCCTTAAACAGACATTCTGCTTCTTCCACCCACCCACTATCTCATCGAAGGCCTACAGTCACCAAATTTTCAGAATTTAAGAGTGGGAGTAATGCTAATGTACCAGGTAAGGGCAGAGTTTAGTGACTTGTTTGTGCTTATGTACATATATGCGAGAGGGTGTGGACATGTTGCCCTATTCCTGTCTGCCATTTACTCTAGAAATGACCTGTTAACTTCATTCTCCTTCTCAACCACATCCACTGACCTGGGGTCTAACAGCGAATTTTAAGTGAGAGTGAATTACCAGTGAATTTTATACATATTTGAGAAGTAAAGCAAAGAAACATAGGGCACAGGGCTGAATAAAGGAAGCACTGGAGGAAGGGGAGTACTGCATGGTCAGACCCTTAGAAGGTGCAGGGGGACAGGTACCTAAGTATCTTGAGGATTTTGACCACCGAGTCTCACAAACTCTAACTGAACTTTTTTTACTAATGTAGAAACTGAAGCACAAAAGTTGAAATCCTACCCCTGCAACGCAGTCCCTACCACCTTAGCCCCTGGCAACACTCCTGATTTTATTAAAAGGGCCTAAATCGACTCTTTTCACATCTTCTGTTGGATCAATGGAAGAACAGGGAGTAACACTGAGAACATTTAACCTCGTTTCCTGTGTTTTAAACACTGGATTATGCTTTCTGAATTTCCTTCTGTTTTATCTGAAGAGATATTTCACCTGGCACCTCTTAAAACCCAAACCATTTCTTCTGCAAAGTGAGGTGTATGGCTGCATGCTAAATCACCTCTCATTTTTCCTGCTTTCAGTGAAATTTGGATGAGGTGATTTATAGACATCCTTTCCAATCAATATTTCTATGTTTCTGTAATGACTTTGTACATTCTTATGATGTGAACTGACCCGTTCATATCTAGGCTGCTTTCTATTATGAGTAAACTGAAGACAGTCAAACACAAATCATCAGACTACAGAACAACTAGTTCTCATTTAATAACAGAAACTTTATTAACTCAAGGAGCCTTACGCTGTCCCTCCCAGTGATTGCAAATAGTCAAGAAACAGCTGGTGTTTGCATGCAGAATGTGGATTAGTTTCTCTGCCTCAACACACTGAACAATTTTATTCCAGTTACACTGGAAAGTAATACTTGCTCATCTTCTGTGAAAAGGTGCCACAATCCAGTACCAGCAAGAGATTTATATATCAGACCTGTACAGATTAGTCAATTGTAGACAGCAAATTAAACCTCTGGTTTAGGAAGCCAGCTACAGCACGGGATGCAATAGCCTGGAGTTCATCTCCCGGCTCTGTGAGGGAGATGATGCTCCTCTGTCCCTGCAGCTGTACCTGACCTGAGGAAGAGAGTGTGAAGCTCAGTGGCCCTACAATAGTAACACTTTTAATACAAAAGCTCCTTCTTCATAAGCAGATCTTGCAATCCTCTGAAAGTTTGTCTCACAAAATCTCACTTCCATCTCTCTCTGCTGGCTTTCAACATCCTTACAGGCTGTGAACTTCAAGACACTGGAAAGGCATGCCCTTAATAGTGGAAAATTAAAGAGCTGCATGCCTGGAACTCACACGGGGGTTGATGCATATAGTAAAGAGTGCAAAACACCAGGGCTTTAAGGGACGAGGTGCACTAGGCTTGTCTGTAATACGTACATACACACAAAATTAGATCCACAAGCGCATTTTCTAGGTCATCTTCTTCTCCTTCCTTTGCTCTCCCCCTCCTCCCCTGAGTTTTCTTAATTGCTCTGAGAAGGAATACATGTTTCAAAATATATCACCAAATTTTCTCTTATGAAAACATATTGTCATGTTTGTTTTATATCCCGAACTACTGTGTATGGAATATTAGTCCTCAGTTAACCTTTCCAGTGCAAAATATTACTATTGTTTCTTATGCTGTCCAGTATTTAGTTCCTACCCAGCTGATTTATTATCTACTTAAGACAAGGACCAGAAATCCAAGTGTAAACACTAGCACAGGCAAGGGAATGTAATGAGTAAGTATAAATTTTATTTATTTTATAAGTACAGTAACTCTAACTGTACTGAAAACACCTTAAGTCACAGCTCTGCAGATTGTTGTGTCC
The DNA here is from genome assembly GCA_033439905.1 of Ceryle rudis. Taxonomy (NCBI): domain Eukaryota; kingdom Metazoa; phylum Chordata; class Aves; order Coraciiformes; family Cerylidae; genus Ceryle; species Ceryle rudis. The sequence goes on from JAAGNO010024348.1 coordinate 19,009, forward strand.
TGGATTTGATGGGACTCTATAGGGCTTTCCTTAATTTATTATAGGCCACAGAAGCTGGGATTTAATGTGCAGTTTAAGAGAGCCATACGGCCCTCTGAACTGGGCTGAATGTCCCTCCTAACAATCGGCCTAACCGGAACTCCTGAAGTCACAAAATTTGCGAGATTTAGTTACTGATTTGCCTCCTTATAACACATTTACGTTCATCTGCTTGTCTGCTTCCTGACTCGTGTGTCATCATCCTATGACTATTTTTAAACAATCATTGCAAAATAAAAACTCAAATAACCAGAGCTCTGGAAAGTGCTTCTCCCCTACAGCAACTTTATATAATAAATTAGATGATAGTAGCACTACTTGGATGCAGGGAGATAAGAGTCTGTCAGCACTCACTTTTCAAACCCCCTTTTCCAGGGACTTGCAATTCAATCATAAAATTTGCTACAGGCAAATTTGGAATGTGAAAGCTCAGGCCTGGAGGAAGAATTTTAAAAAGCGATGAACAATAGTATTTCAAGTTGTACCTAAAATAAATGCTGTGGGGAGAAGGCTGGACAGTAAAAAAGGAGGAGGAAATGCTTTAATTTTCACTAATATAATTTCATTTTCACTTATATTCTCCCTTATCCTAGCCTCACCACAGCTTTATTTTGGTTCTTAAAACCAATGGTGCGTTGTACTTACACTGTTCATTCAATTTCAGTGCTGAATACATGCAATAATAATGAATTCTCAAAACTCCTCTGAGGCAGGTATTACTGACTTGATTTTCTAGAAACAGACGGAAGTCACAACTTGCCCCAGGCCACAACAGGAACTCTATGTGAGAGACAGGAATAGAAATAAAGCCACAGCCCCCTCTCTGGCAGCAACTGTTTTCTCAATGTTTTACAGAGGTGATTATCCTGTTATGGAACCATGTTTAATATAGACTGGGATATCCCTGGGATATATAATAATTTCAAGGCATCCCACTGCCAGCTGACAATACCTCTCAGAAATAGCCTAAATGCCAGGGCTAGCATACATAAAACAACATACTTCAATGGGTAGGCATTATAAGCTATATAGCAGTCTTACAAGGTGCTAGGTAAGCATGCATTACTAATTTAAATGCATTTATAGGTATGAATCCTTTAAACCTAAATTTAAACTTCTCTCTTACTTGCTGGATCTGTAGTTAATAAAGTGTAAGTGGATATAGTTAAGCTGGTGGGAAGTACTCAAGGGTGGAGTACCCTTGTATGCTGGACACAGCATCTCTTGCCTTTTGCTGAATCCGAGTTTCTTACAAATTTGTGCTTGGAGCTATAATACAATATACCTGGGTATATTCTATGTGGACTGTCACAGGTGTGGTGGTTGTAGGTCCAGAAGAACCAAGCCTGCAGAGCTATTATGGTCTCTGCCCTATTTGTTAGATTTTTCAAGCTCCTACTTCTGGAATCATGACCAATACCTTCATACTACATCTACTATGCAAAATACATGTTTCTTAGCAGAATCCTTAGTTCCCAGACAAAGTGGATGAGCGAGGCTTGTGTTCATATCGCTACTAAAGTGGCATTTTTATTAAATGAAACTGAGGAGATGTGTTGCAGAGTTTCAAATACCATGTAAAGGGAATGGGTAGAGGTGGGAGGTATTTGAAGATATAGCCAAGAAGATGGGCTGTGGGCTGCAAGTAATCTTCCCTGATGGAGGCTCATCCACATTCCATCTTGGAAAGAGTCCCTGGAGTACACAATCCTTCAAACCATGCCTACAAATTGTCTTGAAAGAGATTGGGAGCACCCCAAAACACAGCCAAGGAACAATTTTGCAATATGGAATTGAGTAGCCCTCTTTTCCTTAACAAAGACTAAACAAGACAAAAAATTTTGCAGCTAGCCCAAGGTCTGTAGTTACAGGTGTGTTTTCATAGCTCACATCTTGTGAAGAAAGTGACCTTGTATGTGTCTACATTGTCTTCTGCAGGCAGCTACATGTTGACATAGGCTCGGTACCACACTTGCCATAGCTACAGGGCCTCCAGGTGATTCATTGTGTGGACTTCAATGCTGACACCAGTTTACATCTTTCTGAAAAGACACGTTTGTCATATTCTGTCTTAATTACACTGAACAGCTGTGAACATCTCCTAAAGGAAATCTCCCCTAAATGATGTGTCAGGATTCTCAGAATCACGGTTTCTGAAATGACAGTTTGAGGAAAATGGAAAACCAAAAATTTTCAGTTTCACCAAGTCAGGTATTTTTCCAGCAAACCTGCTTTCTGGCCATGCACAGTTTGGTGGGAATTGTTGGAGATAATGGGTACATTTTCTCATTCCACCTGGGTGAAGATAGCCTTTTTTAACTTACAGATTCTCAGTACACTCAGTAGCTAAGTGACTTGAAAGAATAGCCCAAGCTGCCTTAACACTTCATCAGATCATTCTGTGTCTGATGGGATTATCAATCACTAACTTCTACAGGGAGTAACAGGAATCCCCATCAGTAGTCTTTCTTCCCATTCAGGTTTCCATTGCATTAAGCACAACACCCAAGTCAGATCTCATAAAAAATCATGTCCCTAATGATTATTAATACTATATGAAATGCTTAAAGCTGAAGGAAAAATAATCAGAAAAGTGAAAATAATAAATACCTGTATTTTAATATTGAGAATATTTCTGACAGCTACACTGGAAACATAAAAGCTACTTTTCAAAGATCAGGAGAACTCTTCAGTGACAGTTTTCAGTTTTATTGCTATTATCACTTAAATATATTTATATAACACTTCTTTATCACCATTCTCTTCTCTGACATCTTTTACAGTCAAGATGAATGTCTATATATAGCCTTCTCTTAGTCAATAATTAGTTTGTAAAATCAAGCAGCTCATGTAACTGTGCATCAAGTCATTCAACTATTTATATATTTCTATTTGAGAGTACCTCATTTTATGTAATTATTACATATAATTTAAAGCAAAAATGTATTTTAAAAAAAAAAAAAAAAAAGTGCTTGAGCAAACTGAACTTCCCCTTAAAAATACTCAGTAACCCTTAGCTGCATGCCTTCTACCTTATTTACTCCATAGGTACACTTTATTGTCAGATTTCTAATATAGTGCTGGTGAACCACGACAGTGAACTCCAGTTTATTACTAGCTTAAAAAAGAAACCAATTTCCCACCATGGCTGTATGTTCAAAGGAACAATACAGAAGGTATTCATAGCATCCTTTATTTTCAGGTGAATTTTAAGTAATCTAGAGTGATGAAAATCAGACTCCATTGTTGTGCTACCAGCAAATATTCTTATTGTGATGACAGAAGCATGCACAGCAAGCACCATGGGCCATCCAGACCAGTGTCCAGCTCCTGATGGCAGCTATAAGCAGATATTCTTGCTAAATGTGTAAAAAAGGCCAGTGATTCAAAATGTTGCAGGGATTGAGGATCCCAACTACAGCAGAAAGTTCTTTCAGTGTATATACTTTAAAAAAAAAAAAAAAAAAAAAGAAATTTATTTAAAAAGTCACTTTTAGCATTCTTTTCTTAATTTAAACTGTCTGCACATTTGTTAGGGAGTGGTTTCTCAGGGAATCTCCTACCAGACACCCATCTCCTTCATAGCATACAAGGAGCTTGTGGGCAGGACAGTGGCAAAATAATGAGAGTTGATATTCTCACACAAGCAGAAATATTTTCAACATCTGATCTTGATCCTTTTAGGAAAATGCCTGGGCATTTCCTGACCATACATTGGCCAGTGCCAGTGAGTGACAGCTAGTAAGTGAGCTCCCTGCAAAAAAGACTGAAATGGTGATGCTTGCATTCCCTAACTAGTGACTTGACTCCTACCTGACTGAGGGGATGGGCCAGTCATCTGAGAGAATTCATGATCTAACTTTTTTTTATTATTATTATTTTCAGTCTAGACAGACCTCACTGGTGCTGATTTCTCTTTTGTTTGTGTCCTCAGGGCACTTGTGCAGGCCACTGCCTTCTCATCCTACCCCTGAGCTTCTGTCTCTGCATTGTCTTTCCTCATGCCTTTCCTTCACCTTACCCACCTGGATCTTCCTGCTGCTGCCTCCTACCTTTCCTTGGGCTTCTGCTCTCCTTTTGTCTCCTGTAATATTGATGTATGCAGCACCCATGCTGACTTCAAAATAAAAAACTCAAGGTCACTTACAAAGTCGCAGTCTACTCACCTCTGATACACTATTTCACCAGTATAATGCTCCTCAACATCTGGGAACAAGAGGTCCTGAAGTGTAAGATCCCCTGTATAAGCTCAATACTGGGAGGAGTTCCTGGCAAGGTCACACAGACTTATTACTTGCTACTCTGGCCCCAGAGAAAGTCACTCTGGTTGCCTTTGAGTACAATGTATAGTTCATGTTTTCCCACACGCATTCATAATGGGCTGGAAGTGCTGGGGAGGGCTTGTACTTGTGTAACTTGTGTAGAGTGTTAAAGTGTAGGGGGTTAGGCAGTGGCTAACAGAATAAAATAGAAAAAAAAAGAAATATATGATCAGCTGAATTTGCTTGGCCTTACACCCCATATCTAGCTTGTATAGATGCTATGCTAGAAAATAAAACACTCCCAGCCTTGAGTGCTGTACATTAATGCACAAATCCTCTGTGACACAACTGATCATACTCAGAGCCTCTTGCCAGTGGCAATTCTGCAACTCTTCTGCAGGTCCTTCTATTGCTGAGCATTTTTATTTTAACACCACAGTGGCCTAACAAGAATAATATGTGGAAGTAGTTTTCTCATGCCACTGTCAAATATTATGCATAGCAAGTGGTAGTCACGTTCCAGCTGACTTTCTCCGCTGTCTATGAACAGGTAGTAAACTATTTCAGAGAGTTCTGGAACCCTATACAATATATCAGTCTCTAATCAGTCTCTATAGATGGATCACAGAAGTCAGAATGACTGTGGATACACTGTATTTTTGCATCTGTCCAATTCCAGCCCACAAAAAGTCAGAACTGAAATATGCCATTGGAGGCAGAGGTTACGTCCACATCAGCAAACAGCAGGAATGGATCCACATAATGAAGAGCTGATAAGAAGGACTCGACCACAACATTACACGTGTGTTTTACGGTTTACTTTGAAATAGTGCTAATCTTGTTTTTATAAACTGGATACCCGTAAGATTTTGCAGAGTGCTTCTTGTGTTCCTGGAGTGCATCCTTCTGCTTAGTTTCATCAAAAAGCCATCTTGTTTGTACAGTCCAAGCCTATTCTGTAATACAAGACAAAGCAGGACACACAGGTAGGGCTGGGAGATTAATTTCAAGAGCTCATTTATAATTTGAAAGATGATTCTGTCTAGCTGCATCCAGAAACCACCTCAGACTGTCCCATGAAATGCAAAATCCTACTTAAGTTCACAGAGATGCATCAAGATGATAAAGTATGCAAGACTTTGAGTATGGATTACTGTGTATCATACCTAGTTGGAGAAATATTTTCCTGTCATCTCAAATTACTGTTTCTTACAATAACCAGGTCTAGAATATGACAATATAGAGACTATTCTCAACTAAGATCTAAGTGACATGCCAGAATTTGTTTGAGAGACTAATAAAGCCTGTACAGAAAACTAGTAGTTTCCTAGTAGTTTAATCATGGTAAAAATTGTAAATATGAATGTCAAAACATTCAGTAATACTCCTTTCTATTTGTTTTAATAATAAAACCTTCTGTATTGAATCACTTTTGCAAAACATAGAAGTTTGAGCAGCTGAAGAAAAAAGTGCGTTTACTTTTGTGCTCACCTTGGATAGTGGAATAGGTCACTATTTGGCTATTTCAGCAAAACCAGGGAAATAGTAGGAAAAAATACCAAGATTAGCTATAATGGCAGAGGACTGTTTGTGATAAATATGCTAGGAGGAAAGAAAGAACACACGGAAAACAGGGAGGTATATCTTATTCCTTAAACAAACCACAAAACCAAAACCAAATCCCACTTTTAAATTATGTTAGGATATAAAAAAAAATAAACCTAAATCAAAAGGAAAGTAGGATTTATGAAAATACCTGGTCAAGGTCAACAAATAGGGAAGTCACTCATCTTTCAATGGAATCTCCTCAATATCTCTTTTCAATATATAAAGGTAAAGGAGATAAGACAGAAAAACACTTCCATGTGAGAGTCTGAAATGTAATTTAAGAAACATCTCAGTCAATCTGAAATCCTTTCCTGGCACTCCTAATATAAGCAAAATGAACAGGATATTAAGAGTGAGGAGATAACTCTTCTGAAGTAATGAACAAACTGTTACAGGGCCCAATTCAGAAAAGTGAATAAGCACATACTGACTTTTAAGTGTGCATTTAAATCTCATTATCTTTAGTGAGAATCTGATATATGCCTTGGCACTCCTCTCACCAAGGTCTGTGAACATAGGTCTATCTTACATGAGACACTGTTTAATTTGCAGACACAAATCTGTCCAATAGCTGTGGATCAACTCTAAGACTCAGGGGAAATACACTCATGTACCAGCCTTGCTAGATTATGAACAATACAGTTCTGCATCCCTTCTCGAAGATCCCCTCAGCTCTGTACCACTGTGATGGAAACACTGGTGCTTCCCTACCAGACAAGTGTTTAAATAAGTTAATGTTAAGTTGCAATAGTGTCCCTTCAGGTAGACACTAACCTGCCTTTCAAATTAAACTACTTTAAATTCTTTGAAGTTTCAAGGTCAAGGATCATAAAACTGGACATCATTGAAAGTAAAGGTCCAGAACAAGATCAACAGTCAAAGTCCAGGAAATCAAGCTGCAAAAGGAAAGCTTCCTGCAGACACAGTTGAGACTCCTCCACTGCTTTCTTTGCAACATATGGTGTAGTAAGAGATGCACACCCTCTTCCTGCCCCCCCAGATTAACTCCCTGGCACCACCTGTTAGGAGTGAGCAGACTGTAAAGTCATTGCATTGGGAACAGATAAAAATGGGTGTGATGGTTCTGATGTGGTGCATTTCTCTCACTCACTTCTGTGCTCATAGGAAAAGAAGACTACATTTGGCATAAAATTGAAAGTAAAAGCTGTAAAGCAAGACTGAGCAATATTGCATACATGTAACTTACACCTTCCTTTTGAAAAGAGTTAGTTAATAACCTGACCTGATTATTTTATCACTTGGAGATATTTGCCTGAACTCTGAACTCCTTTGTTGTCTATTCCACTATATATGTTTTAAAACTCCTTCTATTCTGAGGACCTATTTCCTCCTTTGCCACCCATAATATAAAGTGTTATTCCATATTACTCCACTTCCTGAGTTCAACAACCATATGATTGTAGAAGTCATAATATTATCAGCATTCTTGGATCCACAATTTCATGCCACGTACCTAAAAGATTTGCTAAAGAGAAGCAACCTTAATTCTTGTTCAAACTTCTTCGCTTGTTAACAAAGGATCTGTAACCATAAATCTAGAAGTATAATTTTGTGTCCAAAGAAAAATATCATGTAGTTAGATGTGGGCTGTAGAACAGATGGAAATGAGAAAAAGATATTTGAAGTGAGGTGATATACTGGTATGTATACAGAATATCTAATGTATGCTTGATGGTGGTATCAAAGGGTACTAATCTGACATGTGTTGAGCCAACCCAAGATAACTCAGTTCGCTTGTACTCCTTCTCATCTTTCTGAAAATGATCACTATCCCACACATCCACTTTTCATTTGAGAAGTATTTCATACATCACCAGAATAAGATAAAACATTTACTGTAACTTAATGAGCCTGAAGTACTAAAGAAAAAGGAGGAAAAAAATTTGAAATTTCTGCTTTGTATTCTCTTGCTTCTTCCTAACAGGATCTGAAAATCATAAAAGAACTTAAGTGAATCAAAGAATATCCTGCTTACAGGCAGGAATACAAATTGGATACTAGTCCCTAGGCCACTGGCCTACCTTTGTAGAAGGGTGGCTTGCATTTAATTTCTCCTGAATAAGAATTCACCTTTATTAATTAGAATTTAGCACTTGAAAACAAGTGTTAAAGTGTTTAAAGTTAAAAATATTTTTTTTTTAATGGAAAACATGCAAATTTTAAAAAGCTTTTAAACTGTTGAACGCTTCGTGCTATTTATATCACTAGTGGCATCATGACACAGCAATTAAATTATAACCCTTTCGCTAATAGAACATATTTTTGCCTATTTAAAATGGAAGTGGAAAACCAAGAAAGTTTACTTCAAGAAAGTCTCAAGTAATGAGAGATGCAGACAGGCCACAGCTTGAACAAAAGAAGGCAGACAAATAATTTGTATATGTTTGAGTTTACGTGTATTATAAGAAGCAGTAGATGATCTGTCATTAAACTCTAGTTGAGCTATGTTTAGGGAGCATTAGGTCATCTATAACTTATTTCATAAAGTGACTTAATTTTATTTAGACTTGTCTGTCACATAGGAACTCAGAAAATTGTACTGTGTTTCCTAGTTTGTGGACTGTACAAGTAAAAATTCGGTTTTGGAGCTTAGTCATTTTTGAGGATTAAAAAAAGTTATACAGATGATTTAATCACTACCATTTTTTTATATAACTGCTCATTTCCTACTCTATTTAAACACAGAGGAACAGTTTTAATATTATCCATCATTTAAGGATAGCAAAGAAAAGGAATGGGACAGCATTTGTAACCCCCTTGTAAAAGCATCATGATTGATCCAGTGATCCAAGAACCAAACTTGTTTACCCAAATATAATGTTTTTTAAACATGCCATCACTTTTTAATTATTACAGTAAAATATCAAACATTGTCAATGTCAATGCCAAGTCAGGATGTATAAGAGGAAAAATATAGTCCAATCCAACACCTTTGTTAAAAAATTTGGGGTGGGACTGCATTACACAGCCAGAAAAGAAACTTCTCTGGCTGACTGCGCCACCTTTTGATTTAAATATAAAAGAGAAATTAAATGATTGTCCAGTGTTTAGAAGAAAACACTTATTTAAAGATATTCCTGTAGACTTAAAAATGGGTTCAGGAGCTTACTTTATTTCTTACAGAGAAGTGCAAGGCTGTATACTTTAGTATTGCTCTTATGGTTAAAAGACATGTCAGCAATATAAATGGAAAAAAATATATACAATCTTGCTGGTTTCTATTTCTGTAATAACAGTATTCACATCAAAATCAATAAAGCCAGGCAAATGGCAGAGCTGTGCTTTAGTAATCTTAGCACTGTTAGCTAAGTATACAATCAACTCTCAAACAAATGCTTCATAATCCGTTAGAATCTTCTATGTAAATCTCTACTTGTACAACAGTGGGAAATAAGAAAGATTAATTTCTAATTTTTTTGCCTGACATTTAAATCATATTGGCTGTAAGCCCTAATTTATAGCCAACATATCACAATTTGCACTGATATCTCTAGTCAGACATGAAATTAAACAGCACAGATATTCAAAGGAGTTACAGCATGCATTTAAATACATTAACCACATCCTACCTTGCATCCAAACATCAACGATAAAGTGTTGTTGGTGCATGCAACTTTGCAGTGGCAAATCATTGGTGTAAAGCAGTCAGGATTTCTAACAATAGGGCACATTCCTTTAGTGCTGCAGTAGTGGCAGCCTACTGAAGGCTGAAAACAAGTAGCTAATACAGCACATGGAGTGGCAACATATGCTGCTCAACAGCTAGCTTTTCTTTTGTCGGTCGGAAGCAGCCTGATCTGCTTGAATCTCTACCTGTGTCCCATTCAGCCATCCCCTTCTTTGTTGATGAATCAACGATGCAGCATTGATCACGAATCTCAGGATTTCCCTTCCTCTGGGAAATTAGTTTTTACATCGGGGAAAAAAGAAAAAAAAAAAAAAGAAAAAAAAAGGAAGAAAAAAAAAGAGAGAAATGGAAATGAGGGGGACTAGCAGGTGTGGCAGTATTAGCATGTAAAAGGATGTAAACGCCTACTCATAACAATCACATAAGATTGTCATGCTAGCTGAAGTGGGCTGAAATTATTCCATCGGAAGAAAAATACTGCAGCTCCTGATTTGGTAAAAAGCCAGTGAGTTGCTGCAATACATAGTCATTGTGGGGAGAGAAGAGGAAAAAAAAAATTACTTATCTAAGAAGCCAGAATCCTCAGCCTTTATCAATATGCATTCCAGTAAGGATTCCCTTCCCAGCGCCTCCCCGAGAAAAAGAATCAAATCAGTCGCAACTCCGGAGAAGCGATGACCTTTGCTTTCCCCAAAAAGATGAATCTCAGCGTGAAACAAACTGTACTCAAAGCTGAAAATCCCAGATGCTGGGGAGTTTGCAATCAGAGAAATATAAGTAACATTTATCCAATCCTGGCTTGCCACATGGGAGCTTTCTCCAGGCACAAATTTACAAATAGACAGGTTGAAGGATTGCAAGAGACACTGAATAAAGATATGAAGTTACACGGAAAATGCACCAGCATGAAGCTTAAAATGCAACCCTCTTTAAACTCTGCTTTTGAGGTAATGACTCCAGCTAGTACTGTTATCCTACAACCTGCAAACGGCTTGCTGTATTCCAGAAATGCAATAATTAAAGAAGTTTGGGAGCATAAGACTGTTTTGGATTCTGTTACAGCTGTCGCTGCTCCTTTGGTTAAAGCAACACCAGCTGAAAATGCATAATAAAGCACTTGGATGAGCAAACCGCCTAGCTGTGTTTTTTAAGAGGATTATTTATATCAGAAGTTGGATGAATATATCCTCCAGTTTTAGGTTCGGTCATGGCAGACGCACAAATATAAAATGAGAAGGCTACGATATGGAAAGTGAAGTGATGTCTTCAATGATTTCACAGCTGATAGCAAGGTAAACCCAGCAGTTATTTCACAGTGACTTGACCCTGCTTTTTTTGCGACTCACTAAGCTCTGCCCATCAAATTAGAAACTCTTTCTAAAGAAATGAGAGCAGCTTGTCTCCCTGGCAATCACGAGTGAGCTCTTAAGGCACAACTGAAACAATTTTCTGTGATAAATCTGAACAAAAAATTTGTTATACAACAGAATGGCAAAAATGCCAAATGGAGATCTCTGTGCAGCCAGGTCAAATATTATAAGAGGGTGAATGGTACAGGCTTTTCAAAAAGATCTGCCTGAGATTTCAGACCATAGTGCAGGAGACCTCCTCCACTAAGATTTTATATTTAAATGAATATACATAGGTGTGTGTGTAGTGCATGTATGTATATATCTAAATTTTAAGTAGAGTTTTTTCAGTATAACTCACGCTCACTTTGTAAAGTTTAAAACCATAAAAGAACCTTAAACAGCTTTCATTCCACATTTTCTTTTGCACCATATATTAACTTTTTTTTTTAATCCAATTTTTGTGTGTAGCAAAATTTCAGCGTGGTATAAAGCTTAGGAAAATTACAGTAGTTTCTAGACTGAAGTGACAGAACTCTGCAGTTAGAGTTACAACCCAGTTCCATTTCTGAAGATTTATTTCTTGCAAATAACAGGCTCTTACAACTCAGTGTCCTCAATTCATTCAGTTCATACTTTTTTCCTAACAGCCTGGACACCAGTGTTACATGTCATTGGAGTTCACTATGTTGATGCCAATCAATCAGCTAGCAATAATCTAAGTTTGTCTGACCTGTTAGTCTGAAGTGACATTACTGCAGCACTTTTTTTCTGATTTGCTTTGCTAGTTATTATCTGAAACAGTCACTGAGGCTGTTTGGAAACATACTGTGGTGACAAACAGCAGCTGTAACATTGCTGAATCTTTGATCTGTTTATTCCTAGCTTGCCTGTCTCGTTATTAAGTTATATATTATACAGATTTTCTTTCAAGTACTGTCTCTCGCATAACTAGCACTGGTGTAAATATAGAAAAGTGTAGTTTCCATGACAATACATTCCATAGTTACAGCCAGCAGCCACTATCATTAATACATGAATCACAGTGCTACCTTAAGGTGTGAGCACACTACATCACTGGCCTTAGAAGTGTTAAATTGCAATGGGGGTGGCATGACAATATTTTTAGGAGACACTACTACAAAATGCCAAAAAAATGTGCTATTTAACTGTTTTAGCAGTTCTAATATCCACTCATCTTAGACATTTAAGTGATCAGTAACACTCAATGTGTCCTAATCATTAACATTTATAACATAAGAACACATTGCATCTGCACTTTTCAATGTTTTAAACATAATGTCCTGATTTAAAACTGGACTTATAATCACACAAATGTGATTTCCAATTAATACTCACAAGGCCTCATTAAAATCACCTGCATTTAATTCCAAATTCAGATTTGAAAGAAGGGAATGAAAATCAGCCAGTTAGCCTCATACTGCATATAGCTGGCTCATGCTCTCAAAAGGGAGAATATATCTGTTCATTAAAATTCCCATTTCTTCCCCAGTCCCTGACACTAGTGCAGATTTTTTTAACCAGAACAGCTTTCAGCTGTGAATTCATTTTAGTGTTAAGATGCATCAAACACCAATCACCTGAGTATTGTGCAAGGCATGAAATACTTTACACTAACTAATTGTTGCTTTCAAGTGAAAAACAGTTACCTGACACACAATGATTTGAGAAAGTATCAGAAAAGGAAGATTCATCCCAATGACAGAGTGGAATAACTCAGACTGCACTTGGCCAAGACATTTATTTCAATTAAGTGGCAATAACATATAGAAAACTGCCATAAGAAAACATTTGCTCAGATATTCTCCTTTTTTTTTTTTTTCCCCCCAATAGCATTCATCGCAGACACAGAAGTAAATTGCTCATTTCAAGAAGGGCATTTAAATCACAGTCATACGGCAGGAGCAAGGGTTCTTTGAAAAGGTCTGTCTATATTTTTGCTCTGTCTCATGAGATACACAGAAGAACATACATTTTTTCATACAGTAGTAACACACCCTAAAAGAGTCCACAGGTCTGCTGAGTTTTGTAAGCCCTCCCCCTTTCTTTGGACTTGACTTGAGTGCACTGACTCAGTCCACCTGATCGCAAACCCTGTGCTGCCTCCATGAAGTGCAGCCTCTTTTGGTTTAGCAAAAAGGGGCACTCCCACAAATTGCAGTGTAGTTATTATCAGAAGCTTTGAGTTAAAATGACCCCAGCAGAGAATAAATTCAACTGCTACTGTCTGAGCTTAATCTTTGCAAAAGTTAGTCTTTCCCTCACCTGCTGGATTTAGGAGGAACAAGACCAACTTTATTTATGAGCAACTTGAGCAACTGTTGCTCTGCTTATCATTTCCATCTGGTCCATTCAGCTGGTAAAATTTCTCCCTTCTCTACCAGTCTCTCTGGCAGTCATCTTCACCCAACCTTTCCAGGTTCTTTGACAATGCCTTTCATAGTGCACTGTTATGTGGAAATAGATGGATTAACTTGGAACAACTGAGTTACATTTCAGTAAGTATTATGGTCATATTTACATGGTACTTCCTCACATAATGTGTATATATACCTCCTCTTACACTGGAGCTAGTTCAAATAACAAAACTTAGCCCTGCACCTGCCCCGTTTAACAGCTGAAAGGCCATAATAAGTTCTCCCTGGACCCTTCTCTTCTCCAGGCAGAAGTACCTCAACTCTCTCTGTCTTCATAGGTGAGGTGTTCCAGTCCTCTGACCACAATTGTGGCCCTTGTCTGGACTTCCTCCAACAGGTCCATGTCCTTCTTATTTTGGGGGTCCCAAAGTTGAACACAGTACTACAGGTGGGATCTTAAAAGAACAGAGTAGAGGGGCAGGACCACCTTCCTTGACCCGCTAGTCACACTTATTTTGATGCAGCCCAAAATATGGTTGTCTTTCTGGGCTGCAAGCACACATTGCCAGGATATGTTGAGATTCTCATCAACCAACAGCCCCAAGTCCTCCACAGGATTACTCTCAACCCACCCATTGCCCAGCCTGTATTTGTGTTTGGGATTGCACTGACTCATGTGCAGGCCCATGTACTTGGCCTTGTTGAACTTCATGAGGTTCACATGGGCCCATCTCTCAAGCCTTTCAAGGTCTCTCTGGATGGTGCCTCTGTTCATTAAGAACAAAACAGTCTCAAACCTCTATTCTAAAACAATATTTTCACAGCTGTCCTGTCATTTGGAGGGACTCTATTCAGGGCATTTCAAGGACCTCAGCAATGTCTATACTTCATGTGAGCTGATCATTTGGGGGAATAAAAAGGAGATGACAAGCATTTGTTTGTTGGTATTTGTCTGTTTGTGAATATCAGAATCCTGGGTTTAGTTTGCCTGAAAATCCACCTGCCATTTGAACAGTTATCATAGAATACTAGAATCCCAGAATAGTTTGGGTTGGAAAGGACCTTTAAAGGCCATCTACCCCAACCCCATAAAAAGGACATGAATAGGGCCACTGGGGTGGAGGTAGCACAGAGTGACCTGGGACTTCTGTGTAGGGACAAGTTCGCTAATTCTGCAATATGCTGTTGACTTCTGTGATCCACCTCTTCCACTGTCATAAGCAGCAGCTGCTGCCACTCACAGAGAGAGATTATGACAGCTGGATTTGATTTCTTAAATCTCTGTATAGACAGGGATGAGTTGCCAGTTTGCTCCTGCCAACAGCAGACCCTGCTGGTGGAGAGCTGCTTTTACTTCACCTAGAGCTGATAAGGGCATGGACAACTCATGGAGATAGAAAGTTCTCCTTAAGAACCTTGAGATAACAGGATGAAGACAGATAGATAGGCAGAGGACAGTTGGCATGCCCTGAAAGACACCTATACATCAAGAATTCAGATGCAGTAGGCAGCTTGGAAAGCATTATATGGCTCAATCTCTTCACCTGAAGATGGAGATAATGCCTTCCAATTAAGTGCCTGTATGTCTAAGCACACTGTCATATAAACAGTGATTTTTAAGTTAATGGGAATACTCTTACAAAAAGTACTCCCGTTCATATGTGTTTACACATTATACATGCCACATTACCAGCACAGTTTTACTTTTTTTAACTGGTGGAAAACTGTCTGAATTATTTCTGAAAATAATGTTGATCTGTTAAATCATTCACAAAGTCACCAAATTCATATAATTTTTAAAGTAACTTCTTTAGACAGGTATAAATGTAAAATAAAATGAGAAAGGGGAGAAAAATTACTCAAATATCAACTTGAAGAAAAAAACAAAGCATATTACTGCCAGACCTCAACATCTACAAAACAGATCTGCTTTTCTGAAGATTTCTATTTCTATCTTGTGTTAGAATTTTTAAGGTTTTCTGTGAGAAATTAAACAGTAATAAAAGCTTTGTCCTGCTGACACAGTGAAAAAACACACACAGCATTTTAATGTCATTACGTAGACCTACTGTTTTCTTCAGTTGATTGTAGTGTAAAACACAGGCACTTAAAAGAGCCTGAAATGGTAAGTTTAGCCACCAGCTTACCAAGGACTAAGAACTTCAGTATTTGCCCAGACTGCTGGGGCAGAAAAGGGGTCAGTCTCACTGAATTTTGTGTTACTACATTGTTGCTAGCACTGAACTAGCTAGCTCAGTTATGTCAACAGGCACTGAAGTTATTACACCATACATATATATTTACTATATGCATTAAATAGAGGTGTAAGCCTGGCTACAGTCCTACACGTGGTCACCAGCTCTGCACGCATGTATGTCCTGCTGTGTGCAAGTGGGAGTCCCCCAGTAGGAAGCACAATAGTTAGTAGTAATTTTTCAGTAATTTTCCAGTCTCCTCTTGAATCCATGTAAACTTCTCCCTTGTCGAGAAGTTCCTCAGGCCCTCCACTTCTCCTATGACAATCTCTCTTTTTTTGGGTATATTTTGAATCCTGCCACTGATACCTTTATCAGCTGTCTCAAAATGTTGCAGTGGAAGAAACAAGGAATGGTCATTTCGTATTCATCCTCTCCATATCATTTATGATTTTATAAACTGGTACTGTAACCTCTCTAACCAGTGTGTCTTCCATAATGAAAAGTTATAGCCTAATAGATCTCAGTTGTTGTTATAACAGCTTTTGTATATTTGAAGATGGTCATTATTTATCCCAACTAGTACTAAAGTCTTTCAAACTTCACCATAGCCCATACACTGTAAAGTCCTTAACACCCTTGGTCTTTTCCTCTAAAATATCTCCATCTCTCTCAAAGTGTGCATCTAAATCATGACATTGCCTACCAGAATAATTCCTTCTGTCCCTCACTTAGAGTAATTCTCTAAATATAGCCCAAGTTTTTTACATTAGCTTTGCAGTAGCCTCACATTGTTCACTGACACTCACTCTGGGATTCATTTCTATCCAACCCCATCCTTCTCTGCTGCCTGACTAATCAATACACATTTGGTATTCGTGCAATTGGATGTCCCTTCCTACATGCAACACTTCACATTTGTATTTCATGCTATTGCTTTCAGGACATTCATTCACATTGAACTTTGCATGTGATATTCCTTCGAAAAATTCCAGTGTGTTCAGGATATGGAATTTAATAAAAAGTACTTGGAAGCAATTCTTAATGGGATTTAGACTCACTGGAGCACAGAGTGTTACAACCCCAAAAAGAGTTTCAAAAGGGAAGTCCACTTCAAGAAATGAAATTCATGTCTCTAGTTACTGAGAAGATACATACACTGCTCAGACGTCATTGCCTTTGGATCATATGGAATTCAAATCTTGGTGATCATTAATGGCCCATGTATGTGGGAAGTCAATAGAAACTATACCTGGATGAAGGACAATAAGTAATCTACTTCTTTTAAGAGTCATGTGTGAAATGCTGTTATGATCTAAATAAGAGTTAGGAGACAGAAGAAATCAGAAAATAAAAAACAATAAAAAAGGCAAGTGAAAAATCATTATTATTATTATTACTATATTTCCTAAAAGCATTTCATAAGGGCCTGGCACTAATTTTCAAATGCTGTTCTCACGGTTTGCTTCTATTGGAAAGCTGGTGCCTATACTACCATCTCTAGTATTGAGACGATCAGTCTGCTACTGGCAGTTCCAGAGAGGAACCACTGGAAACCAGCCTTCATTTCTTGTGTCATATGGTACTACTATTTAGAAAGGGGTAATAAGCCTAAAGGAAAAATACTTGATGAAAGCAGAAGTAAAAATAAAACCGATGATGCATCACAATTCATGAGAAGGCTGGGCTTTTTTTGGCACTTTGGAAGAATGAATTTTTCACTGCACTGCTAGGTTTTTGCAAGAAAGTCTGATATCTTGATTGCAAAAACAAAGCTGCAAAAACAAACAGGCAGACATAAATAAATAAATAAATACGCCGAGCCTATAACTAAATCCTATTTTGTAGTCTTACATGACTTGCTCCATATTATTATGGTTAAGACTTAATATAAGTAAGGGTGCGGGCACCCTGGATAAATTAATCCGACACACATTTCATGTCAGAGATGAACGCAGGCTGTTTCCACATGTTCTAGAAGCACACCACCTTCGGTTTCCTCTGTGAGGGTTTTTTGCTCAGAAATTTTCCCAGATACATGGAAAAGGAAGTCCTGATTAATCACGTCTGATTTGATTTTTTTTTTTTTCAGTTTTTCTATATATAAAGGTATTCATTTCTCTCCCAGTTCCCATTAAAAGTGAGTGTATTCTATCAGTTCTCAGCAGTCAGGAAGATTGTCACTGATTTCCCTCAGATTCTCTTAACAGGAAATTCTGTTTATTTCTGGCAAATGCTGCTGTTCTTACAGCTTTTAGCATTTAATGGCTTTTCAGCTATGAAATTCTCATTCCATAAAAAACCAAACCAAACACAGAAAACAAAACAAAATAAAAAAAAACCCCAAACAAACAAAAAACCCAAAACAAACCCAAATCAAATAAAAAACAAACAAACAAACAAAAAACCAAAAAAAAACCCCCCACAAAACAAAACAAAAAAAATCCCAACAATGACCACAAACCAAGACAAACCCAAATGCTACACTTTATTCACTCCAGTGTCAGCAGAAAGCAAATGAGAGATGTGATTGTGGTCACAGCAAAATTCTACAGCAAGTTTTCCAAGAAAAGTATAGCAGAAACAGCTGCATGGCAATATCTGCTTAGGCTCTTTGCTGGCTTTTCTAACCCCAGTGTGCTCAAGATGGACCATGGACACTGGCCCTGGACACAGTAGGCACACGGGATCCCCTTATGTCATCCTGACAGTGTAATTTGGGGAACAGAGATTGCAGATCCCTCTGTTAAAAGCATCAATCCCACATCTGTGAAACAACCTTTGTAAACAAGGGAAAATTATAAATGCTCATCATTTTCTTTTTGGATAGGGGGCTGCCCTTGACTCCAAACCTCACAGAGTTTCCAACCAGCTGAACCAGTAATAATGGCAAGAAGCTACTGAAGAAAAAATGCCTCTGAAAGACTTTTTCTCCTCTCCTCTCAACTATTCCTGTGTGTCTTGCTCTGTACCCTGATCGGTTTTTCACAGTGGGAAAACAAAAGGTTACCCAGTAAAAGCTGGGGGGGTGTGTTACTTTGTGGTTAAATATTGCAGCACAGGCAACAGCTTCTCTCTGCCTCCATGGACTAATTCCCATCATCATGACTTTAAAAGTGAGACTGCAAAGCCTTATGGGTCACAAAAAAATGATGGAGAAGAAGACAGTTTAGTCCTGAGTTGCCTGGGAATCCTATCAATCCTGTCATTGATGGGAGCTTCTGAACTGGGCACTCTCATGGCACAGCCTCTCCCTCAATACCTGCAGTCCTCACTCAACCCTCCACTGCAGCATGTTCCAGAAGAAGCATGGGTCCAATTACAAAGGTCCTATTCTGCTTCTTCCTGATGAGGATTGACCACTGGCCCTTCATAACACCTTTCTTTTTCAGAAGTGCCTTTAAAAGTTGGGTCATGGGTTTTCCACCCTCCTGGCACTGCCCAAGTGCTCTCTGTCCCTGAGGCTGTGGGAGTACTAACAGGATCTGTTAATGTTGGCCGAAGTGAAACAGTCCTGTAAATTGAAATCATTAACAAAAAGCACGTTGCCTCCAGCTCTGCATCAGTCAGGAACATCTCCTACCTCCAAAGGTCCACCACCACGGGGTGAAGGAAAGACCTTTGTAAAATGAACACTATGCAGAAGGAATGTCTCTTGCAAAGCATCCATGGGAATAATAAGATGAAACAAAATTAAACTTTGAAGAGTTATTGAGTGCCTAGTTTGCAGTCCTCTAAGGATGACAATTTTAATGCCTCAAAGAAGAGATGCTTAGTGGAAAATCAATGCATTTCTGAGGGAAAGGAGCCAACACACCTTAAACTGCTCCCAGTGGCTGCAGGCCTATGAGAGCCTGCAGAACCCTTCTCTCTGCAGAGCCCAACATCTCTCTCTGGTGACCAAAGACCACCTCCTCACCATAGGGTGAAAAGTCTGCTTGCAAGCCCCAGCATGGCCTCAAGACCATTGTGCCGCAGGCAACTCCCTCGTCATTCAGGAGAGCCTCCACAGAGGTGACGCTAATGCAAAAGAACGTGCACAAGATCCACTTTGAATGTGGGAACAGGGATCTCCCTGTCCTCCTGGTAGCTAAATGAACACCAGTCAGCCAGGAAAGAAGTTTAGGAGAGCAGAGGCCCAGGGTTGTTTGACTCTTGCCTGGCTGAGAGCTGTTGTGAGTCAGCTAGAGACACAGACGGAGAGTACCATAATTCTCATGATGGCAGCATCCTTGGTGCTGCCCCGTCCAGGTATGGGAATGAGCAGCTTTGTGGCAGTAGTAGCTTACCTGCGGAGAGCTGCCCTCCTGCTTCTGCTCAGTCTGCAGTGCAGCTGACTTGTCTGGAGCAAGCTTCCAGGAAAAACAAAAAAAGCAGGCTGGGCAAAGTCTGCTCACAGGCTGTGCTGCAGCAGGAGCATCCATCTTAGATCCAGTGGAGGAGGAGAGCTTGGACAAGCTCCCTTTTTAAAGCAACAGTGCTCCTACTGAGCATGGCGAGGAAGGGTAGTGCTATGCTTCGACAGTGATTGCGCCGGATATGTGTAGAGCACTTTATATGCATTAGCTAATTGATCTTCGCAAAACCCCTTTCAGTTAGGCAATTAAACATCATCAGTCCAGTTTTATAGGTGCAGAAACTGAGCTGGGCTAATGTAAACTTGCACAAAAGTAGCCCGTGATTTTAGGGTGCCTGATCCAAAAGGCTTGTGGTTTGATTTTGTAGGTGCAGAACATCTGTAGGTCCAAATGACAGCACAGAGCATCTGTAACTCTGCTTGTAACCAAGAGTGCGTGGATGTTTTTAAAAACAGTACCAGGGTACTTCAAGTTTGAAATCACAAAAAAGACGCACCCCAAATCACTAAGCCTTTAGGATAATGCTGACTTTTATATCTAAGGAGTAATGTCTACAGTCAGGTTTAATTAGATTTTGTCTCTGCTTCCTTTTTATGCATTTAGACAGGCCCTTTCCCTGTGGCCTCCCCATGGATTCCTATGGACCTGTTGGCAGAGAGATGGGGTTTGAGAAGGAAAATATAACTTTTCTTGTCCAAAGACAACTAAGTCTGCATGAACTGAATGACTACAAGATGGGACAAGCTGGTTGACTCCACCACCACACTATAAATCCAGTCACTGGAGAAACAGGATAGTTGTCCTGGGAGTGCCATTTATCCTTGCACGGCCATTGGACATTCTAACTCTGCAATGGCTTTACGAAGTGGAGAAAATAGGCAACACAGGTAGGAAACAGGGACAAAGGACACATATGGGACATGCTGAATGGTATGTGAGGCTTGTTTAGCTTACTCTTTATTACGTTCAGGGCATATTTTTGTTGCATGGCAGACCCTCAATAAACATAACACTTTTACCTCTAAGTATGCTTGACCAAATAGCCGTAACAGAGACTTCAGAGGCTGCCTCTCTCATGACTTGCTAATGCTGCAGCTGTAGTCTACCAAGGCCCAGATTTTTAAAGTTAGATAGATGCAGTCTGGTACCTCATGGGATTTCCACTTGTAGGCTGAACAAGTTTGGAATTAAAATTGAAAAACAGGGCAAATAAGAACACCCACTTGTGATTGTAAGTACATAAATAGCTTTAAAAATCTCAGGTTTATCTCATGTAGGGCTTCAAACTGGAGAATTCACCTTCCTTACAGCTATAAGACAACAGCTGTCCTTCAAACTGTGCTTCAAGGTACATCCACGTATTCATGCAGCCTTTTTCTCCTCCAGACCTTCCAAATATGTGAGAGCTACAAGCTGAGTATTCTCCAAAGGGACAGGCCTGAAGTAATTCAAAGTCCTTCGTTAGGCACTCTGTCAATGTTGTAAACATCGCTATTTAATTGATGTACTGTTTTTATTATATGTACCCTAAGGGAGTGTGCTGACCAGAGCCTCTTGTAAATTGAATAAATAAACAAATAAATAAGCAAGCATCGTCGCCTCGACCAGCTCACAATGTGACAGAAAAGCCTGTGTGGTTTAATGTGGTTTCTACACAACAATCTTGCTGGCTGGAATGGCTTGTTTGATCTTCATTAACCCTGGCAGGCTCTTTCAGTTCCTTCCTCCACCTCAGCATAGACAGAGAATGCCACTCTTCCTTTCTGGATTTCTAACATGAGTTTGGTTATTAAATGTGTCATTTTAAAAGCTTCCTATAAAGTGAAAACTGCCTATTTCCTGCCTTCGTCTGGAAAATGGGGGAAGAATTTTGTCATTTTCTCTTAAAAGTGATGAAGTTATATCCTTCTTCTCCCATTTCTTCCCTTTCCTCCCTTGTTCATCTACCCCACTTCACAGCTCTACAAAGCCACAATCTCTCATTTGCTTCTTAATTTCAAATTGTCTGGACCAAAATACTTCTCAAATGTGTCTTTTAACAAAGCCTTAGAAAACATAGCTGTACCAGTCAGAGTCACGACTACAGTGCAAACAAACCCCTGCCAACTGGGGAGATAACCTAGCTACGCCCAAATACAGAAAGCAACACAGACATGGGAACTATCACTCAGTGAGGGCTGACCTTCTACATCCTTCCACCGCTGCCTGAGTGGGTTTGCAGCCCATGTTCACCTCTGGGCTGCCTCAGCAAATGCACTGTTGGTGCCCTGGCTGGCTGGCTTGTACACGTCCACAGGAACTGCAGGCACATACTGACTGCAGTTAGACCTTCATGCTCATGAATGTTATGCATGTGAGCAATTTTACAGCTGTGAGTCATCATCTTGCCTACAGTCGTATGGTCCTTTCCACTCTGGAAGGCAAGTGCTTTCATTCATGAGAAGAAAAAATAACGTTTCAAGAGGTATCATGATACAATCACATCCTTTTATAGTGTTCAGCTCCTTGTTAAGAAATTTGATTCCTCTGAGGCATGACTAGAACTTAAGTGTGTGGAAAAGCAATTTAACATGAAAAAGAGGTTGTGCCAGCTATGCTTCCATGAATGCCAAAATCATTTCACCTAACTGTAGACATTACTCACAGAGCTGCTTAAAATTTGCAGGAAAGTTATCCTAGATTGTCTTCACACTTGAGTGCAATAGATAAGTATCGTCAGATGATCATTAGTATAGAGCTTAAAGAGACTGAAGAATGAAGATGGACTGAACTAGAGACTGAACAGAGTATACCTGTGTGCCCTGGTGTCCCAGAGCTCCTTTCTCCCTTAACCATATTACAAAATTGTTTTGGGGCAGTGGAGGTGCTATAGCCAGGCTTTTCTGTGAATGAAACAAAAAGAAAACCATGTACGCTATTTCTCCTAAATATGTGAGGCCTTGGGAGAGATATTGGCCAAATCAAACTGACATAAATTCATAATCAGGAAAAGTATCAGAGAAGCAGTGTTTCTCAGGGAACATTTTCAGAATCCTTGAATCTGGGAATATTCCTACAATTGTTTCACAATAGGAAAATCAGATGGGATGTCTACTTCTCTGCTATGAGAAACTGGCAATATTTGACCTTACCATATGATTAGCTGTTAAATGACTTAAGGATACTTTCATAGGATAATCTACTTAGCCTTTAGCAAGTATTTATGACTTCATGGTGGAGATTAGGGTTGATTCTAAAGAACAGCATTACTTAAAAGTCTCGTCTACATTTTCCTTCAGTTAAGTAAATTATTCTTTTATGGGAATATTGAGACAATTTTATGTCCTCTCTTGTTCTTTCTAATGTATTGTTATGGAATCAGTGACTATGAAAGTCATTTAGTGAATGATTGCAAATTGAACACTCTACAATTCAGAAAGGATTCACCAAAGGAACTGATGGACTTGTGGTCACCCAGGAAGTTCTTAAGATAACTGCCTGTGAATCGTAGGTGTAATGGTCATCACATTACTGCTACCAGGTATTGATCTAGATACTGCTTCTCGGGAGAAGTATCCAGCTTAAACTTGTGATAATTATATCAAGGTGAGACTTGATGTCTGGACAATGGAAAAAAAGATTGTGGTTAAGTTTATGATTCCCAGACGTACTCCCAAAAGTGGATGTGTCCAGCTGCATCCACCTCAGGCTAAGAAATGCAGCATACGTCACTGAGAAACTGTTCAGTGCTCTTCCCATACAAGCCAGACAGGCCACATCCACATTACACAGCACTTGATCTTGGGTTTGCCATGACACTGGAGATCTGTGTTGCATTCCTGTGACATCTGTGTCTGAGGATACAAAACATTCTGGTTTGTATCCTCAGTATATCTGGGATTGTACTGGAGGACTATGTAGTTTCCAACCTGTGCACTTTCTTGTCTAGCAATTCTAGAGTGCTCTCCCACTAGGGACACACCCAAGCATGTTTGATTGGCTTCAAAAACCTGTCAAAGAATGAATTAAAATTTATGCAATAGGTACAACCAGAGGACCGGGACCCTGGAATAAGCTGGGAAGCTAAAGATGGGCATGGTGAAACTAACCATAGATTTTTATCAAAATGGGTCCTTGTACTAAGTGGGAATTGTATTCAGGTCCTAGAAAGCCAGCTAAGAGGTGATACTCAGGATCTACAGCTTTTGAGAATGGCGGTATTCACTAATCCTTTGCTAGAAAGGATATGGCTCTAGTCTTGCTCTGCTTCAAACACTACCTAAAGCACTATTGCTGACTATTGCTGACATGTATTTTGCCGAACAGTATTCTGTTGTGACTGCTTTAACATTTTAAGTCTGATAACACTCAATGTTCAGATTGATTGCAAAACTACCTTAATTTAACAATTAATTTTGCCGCACAGGAATTGTGGTAAGAGTCCATTTGTTTATTTTTAATCTATGGCATACTCCTCTTTTACTGGAAATAAACTGCATTGCCTCATATCACAGGAAAAGAGCACAGCACAGTCAATCAGACATGAAACATCATGTTAATCTGTGGTAACTTTACCATGAGTTCAAATCCTTACATATGTGTAGATGAATGTGCAGGACTGTGATCTTTAGTTTTTGTTATTACTACCTCTACTTCTGTTTCAACATTATAATTTTAAAGCTTTTTTGTCCTCTTTCAGGTTATTTCTGACACTGCTTAAGATATAATTTTTCTTACATTTCTCAAAGGTGAATGTTGGTGTACATCCAGCCTATGTTTTTACTCTCAATCACATTCTTTCTGTCTGTTATGTACTATACAGTATGAGGTGACAATACCTCCCCAAAAGCCTAATAATCAAAGTTAAACCAATGAAAATTCTTAAGTAAATTGTTCTGGAGAAGTGAAAAAAACCCCATCTAGATATAACTTAAAAATTAAGTAACTAATCTGCATGTATTATTGAAAATTACAGTGCTTAAAAAAAACAGATCCTTTCAGCTCTGAATATATATACCAGCTTGTTTTACACTGGATGGTTGACAAAAGTGCTGGAATTCTGTTCTTTTAATATGAAAACATTTTTCTGAATAAGATAAACCGCCAGCCACAAACAATAATTATACCTGTCTTACTAAGGATATGTAACAATGGTGTCTGGTTTAGACTATTGCATTTTCAACCATAGGAAGGAGCTCAAGTTACATAAATTTCCTGGAGAAGTACTTAGACAGCTGTTTACCTGGAAATTATGCTTGGGTTTGGTGTCAATGTGACATGGAAGTTATTTTATAGTTGTTGCAGAGAATTAATAAAGAATTTGTTGAATTATTAGTACACAATTTATAAGCTTGCATATGTACCTCACAGGAAGATGCTTTTATGTTCTTGGAAGAGCATTGCTAATTTTAAAACCAATACATGGCCTCAATTTTACTACCCTTACTGCATCTTTATGTGCAACAACAGATTTGAGGAATTTAGCACATGAGAATAAATGTCACCAAAAAGCATATATGCAGCTCCTCAGAGTTTAAGTATGCTCAGGCGGTCAATGTAGCAAGGACAAACACAGCTACTCTTGGTAATTTAAGGGAAATTACCTGTGTTAATATTCCATGTATCTATGCCAGATTGAAATTATGTACTCTCCAGCTTTAAAGGGTGCTGTTCTCTAAATTGGAGCAGTCAGGCTGAGCCAGGACTGGAAAACATACAAGAGTCAGAAGGTGGGAAAATGCATTACTGCTAAGGGCAGAATCTCAAAGCCACAGCTAAGCCTCCCTCTAACATCCACGTGGGATTTCTGGCTGCTGGCAAAAGCAACTTTCCTTGATCATCCCTAAAAGTCCCCACCACTCCATGGCCCATATTTGGGTAACAATCTGGGAAGTCTTTATGTCTGTAATCTGAACTGCCTTTAAATTAAGAGAACTATTTGCAGGGCTCTTGTAACTGCATGTGATGTTGCAGCCATGTGAATGTAAGTTGACATCTTGAGGGTCTGTCAACTGTTCTCTCCTGCCACCTGTACCTTTCCCTCCAAGTCCCAGGCAGTTTTCTCTTCCCTCCCTGCTGGCACATCCCATCTCTGCCAGAACATCATGAAGCTCGTGTCACATCTTGGCAGCAGAACATAAAAAGAAGAAGCTGAACAGGATTCGGTAGCTGTGGGAGAATTATATCTACTGCTGTGGTTGCTGATCCATTATGAATATCACAGCCAGAAACACCCATCTGGAGTCTCTTACCAATTGCTCTCATGCGGACTTCGATGCAGTGATATCAGCTAGTTGAAAGCTGACACTACAGAGAAGTTTAAGCAGAAGAGGAAACTCTACCCATAATCTGTTTATCTTATTTTAGACAGCAGGGTACACATGGGTCATATTTTAAAGTATTTCTCAGCAATTATGTGAGTTATAAATATCCTACAACCAAAGGAGGGTTCATTTTAACGTCCACTACTCTGTTCTAAAGAAAGATAAGTTGAAAAATGTATCAAGACAAAGAAAGATATTTCTTATGAACTGACCATTCCTGATAGTAGATGTTTCTTACAGATATCTTACACAATGGAATATATTGCCATTTTTCAGTGCAGACACATTTCTCATACAACGAGAAAATCTGTCAGTTCTAAAAACGTTTCCCTTTCTACAGGAAGGAAGACAGAAGACCAGGATGTTTTCACTAGAAGCAAGGAATGTTCTATGCCATGCATTATTTAATGTGAAGAAATTTAGATCACAGGATAATTCACATTGGAAGGGACCTCGGGCAGTCTCTAATTCAAACTCCTGCTCAAAGCAGGATCAACTACAAAGTCACGGGAGGTTACTCAGGGGTTTACTCAGCCAAGTCTTGAAAATTCCCAGCACCTCTGGGAAACCTGGCCCACTGTTTTTCTGTGCCAGTGGTGAAAGTTTCTCCTTATATCAGTTCAGAACCTTTATCATTTCAATATATGCCAATTACCTATCATCCTTCCACAATGTGCCACTATGAAAAGCCTGGCTCCATCTCTTTGAGAAACAACTTGTAACCATTTGGGTCTGTGGTTAGGTCCCACTTGAACTCATTCCTTCAAAGCCTGAACAAGACAGCGTCTTTCAGTCTCTCCTCAAAAGGAAAGTGCTCCAGCTCTAACCACCTTGGTAGACATCTGCTAAAATTGCCTGAATTTAGCAATGAAGGTGCAAGGTGTCTAACAAGCTTTGAGAAGAGGTAAATAATCACTTCCCTGGATAGCCTGGCTCTACTCCTGTTCATATGTGCTTTTTCATAAGGTTTCTTTTGGCCTCATCCTCCACACTGTCCAGGTCCCTGCGGACAGAAGCCCTTCCTTTGAGCATGTTGACTTCTCCGCCCATAGTTGTGTCCACTGACTTGATGAGCATGTGCTCCTCATCTCCAAGTCATTGATAAATATCAATTGATAAAGAGGATCGGTCCCAGGATAGACTCCTGTGGTACTGCCCTTGTCACCAGTTTCAAGGTAGAGAGTGACCCACTCACCACTACCCCCTGAGTCTGGTCACTCAACCAGTTTGCTACTCACCTAATTGTCCAGCCATCCAAACAATAATATCCCAATATGGTTACAAGAGAAGGCATTTCAAAAGTCTTGCTAGAGGCAAGGTAAATGATGTCCATGGGTACCCCTTACTTACAGGTCTATTTATTTTACCATATATTTATGGCAATCATGGCCATAAAAACAATCCTATGGACACTGCTGCATTTAACCTATAGTTTAAGAGAATGGAATCCAAGATTAATTTGTAGAGATCACATAGATCATAGAAACTGGCCATGCTCACACGCTTTCCTTAAACAAACTCTCCTACTGTTATTGCCACTCTAACTGTTATTGCACCATAAAGCCCTCTCAGGGAGAGAAAGGATGAAAGGAGAAAAGGAAAATGATAAAAACAACTGATTGGGGTATCGTGAAGGAACAAGTGAGAAAATAAAAATGGTACAAAATACATTGGTAGAGAACTAGAGGGGCAGCTTATCACAGCACCTCCAACAGCACTCCAGTGAGCCAGTGGACCTCACTCTCTGGTGCTCTGACCACAGGTGAGAGGATGAGGGAAAGAAAACAAGAGTTCACCATCCATAGACTCTCCACTGTCTAGTTCCTTCTTCCAGCCAATGTGTATGCCCAAGGCTGAAGGAAGCTGATCAACGTGTGACATGTGCTTGGGGCTCTAATAAGGACAGACTTCATATCCAGACAAGATATGGTGCAAAGGAGGCATTGGTCCATAATGATCCAGTGCTCAGTAGCACTGCTACACCTTTTACAAATAAAAACCTAAAACCTACAACTTATAAAAATCAGGTTTGTTAAGATTTTAAACTGAATATTTTTCCTTTTTAAAAATAAAAGCATTAGAATTCATACTCATAACAACTTATGTTAAGCCTAGGCTTACTAAAATTGCTACAACCAATTAAAGAAAGAAGTGTGTTGCACCAGTGATTCATCTCCAGATTTTAAGGAGTTAAGGAGTGTTACCTTTTTCCATAATGCCATAGCTGGAGCTGAGAAACTGCTGCTTATTATGACAGCTCAAATCCCATAAATATGTCACATTATTCTGTATTGTAGATTTTACAAAACACTGAATGCAAATATTTACATGTTTTCCAAAGGCCAGTACTTTCTGCTTTTGTTGTGTAAATAAGCATTTGCCTTCATTTCTTTTAGTTTCTATTTATTATCAGATGCAGAGGGAATATTTTCCTCCTGTGAATTATTCCATTGAAATCTGAGAAAATGATTCAGAAATGAATTAGCAGACATGCTGTTCTCCTCTTCCATTTATAAATCAGACACAGATAGGAGAATATGAGATCTAAAATAAATAAAATGTAAAGACCACATGGACAGTTTTTTAAAGTACCTAAAAATGTGACACTTTGAAAAGTATCCACCAAGACTAGGTTCCTAGTTCTGATTTAGTTCAGATACATTTATGTTATTGAGAAGGAAGTGCCAGGCTGTGGATTGATTTTGAAAATCCCACTATTACCTATTTGCTCTGTTAGACACCAACTCATCAGATTTTCAAACCACTAACTCTCTAACTAATTTAGCAACCACTTAAATGCAATGTAAAAATAAATAAATAAGACAGATAAAATATCTTACAGATGATATAATTTATTCAATGAATGTGTAGGTATCACACACCCTTCTCAATGCATCCTTCTCACTAGGAAATAAGGAGAATCAAGTTTTGTGTAAAAAATGTATCTATCTGCATACCACTACATTTAAGTCACTGGACCAGTCATTGAGGAAGATTCCTTAGGTCATAAAATGCAAACGAAATAACAAATCACAGTTCAAGAGAGTATTTCCTGCTTCTGGTTTAATTTATTATTATAAACAATGAATTAATTCACTTTGATTTAAATCAATCTATGTTGCCTCGGGTTCCCTATTTATCTATTTCACATTTATTAAATGGGTAATATTAGGATGAGTTTCTTCCATTAGCCAGTGTGCCTCATTAGGAAGAGTGATGCTTATTACAACTAAAGTGGATTTTGCTCTTCTCCACGGTCCTTGGTCCTTTGCTGACTCTTCCCATAGTAGCCAGCCAGAAAAACAAGATTTTTTGTGATGTGGACATTTGTCCACTAGATGCTGCACTAAACCCACCTACTTATTTCATACTGCCTTAGACAGAGACCTATACTTCTGTGAGTAATTCCTTCAGGTATTCAAGCTATCTTGGCAAGATGTGGGGCGCATGAGCCTATGGAGACAAGGTGTCTCCCTTCAATCTCCCAGATTGGTTTCATTTTTGGTCTTGAACTGGGTGCTGGTGAAAAATATTTGCTGTGACTTGCCAAACTAATACACAGGTTAGTGATTATGCATTAAACTCCTGTATACACCTATATACTCAGAAATATTCACTCAGTCATACTGGATAAGGATTAATTTCTCTTCCTCTTTTCCTTCTTGATAGAGGGAATGAACATCTCCTGGCTTCTGGATTATGTTCTAGTAACACAGATGTAAAATACAGAGGACCTGCAGACTATTGTTTGCTCCTGGGGTCCAGGACTGCTGTCATGAAGCCCATCTCCAGGAGAGCAGCTGAGTCTGTGGCTCACCAGCAGAGGGGAGCACCTATGCTATGCAGGAATAGTCAAATTTAGATATGTTTCTCTCCTCAGAATTTTCCATTGCCCAACTCAAACAGCAAAAGACAGCCTGCTGTGACTTTGTACCATGTAACTGTGACTTTCTACCATCTAATTCTTTCCATTCAAAACCCCAGCGAGCCCA
The DNA here is from genome assembly GCA_033439905.1 of Ceryle rudis. NCBI lineage: Eukaryota > Metazoa > Chordata > Aves > Coraciiformes > Cerylidae > Ceryle > Ceryle rudis. The sequence goes on from JAAGNO010024348.1 coordinate 49,141, forward strand.
AACTGCTATTCCAGGAAGAAAGATGACACTGGGGTGAAAGAGATGGTGAAGGCACACCAAGGTCCCATCACCAAAGCCACCCATGTTATGGGCAAAACCACAGTTCTCTGCAGCTTTTCAGTGTGTCCAGGGTCTGGGAGCTGTGGAGTTGGTTTTGACAATTCAGTTTTACACTCACTTGCTTAAAATCTACTGCAGATTCAAGCTCACCCAAATGTCCTTTAAGCCATTTCCTCAGGATGTGGTTTATTAAGTGAAATAAATATTTCTGATGTGACATAGAGAAAATAGTTCTTTCCCAAATCTTTTACTGGGTATAACTTTTTTCTTTATATAATTGCCATAGGAGCACATGAACTCCTGTACCTCCCTTGCTATATACTAATACTCCCTTGCTAATACTAATAGTATAAACTTGCTAATACTAATAGTATAAATCTTACGATGTCTGTAAAGAAGAAATACTGTGATTTCTATGTATGACACCACAATTGTGTTGTACAACTTGCTTTAGTCAATACTAAAATGCAACAGTTTTTGAGAAATGTTATACAAACCCATTGTAATTTTCTAATAAAACAATACACCAGTGCTTGAACTCCAACATTCCCCTTTCAAAACACGTTATCTTTTGTTTCATTCAAATTCACCACCAACCAGTGGATAGAGAATGGTCTGACTTCCCAAACTGTGTTTGTCTTCTTGATGGAGAATGGGAGAAAAGGTGAATGAAGGCATTCGACTGTAGTCTACCTTGACACAGGATTAGGATAATTTTTACAAACTGAAAGATGACCACTGCTCTTGTGAGGCCCAAGATCTGCCCACCAACTTTAGCTTCTCATCTGGGAAAGAAAATTAAAAGACAGAACATGGCTGATGGAGTGGGTCTGTTCAGCCTGTGGAAGAGATGGCTCCAGGGAGAACTTATCACGGCCTTCCAGCACGTGAAGTGGGACTACAGGAAAGCTAAAAAGGGACTTTTTATAAAGGCATGTAATGACAGGACAAGGAACAATGGTTTTAAACTACAGCAGTAGATTTAGGTTAGACATTAGGAAGAAGTTCTTTACTATGAGGGTGGTGAGACACTGGAGCAGGTTGTCCAGAGAAGCTGTGGATGCCTCAGCCCTAGAAGTGTTTAAGATCAGGCTGGATGAGGTTTTGAGCAACCCGTTCTATAGGGAGGTGTACCTGACTATGGCAGGGCAGTTGGAACTAGATGATCCTTCGGTCCTTTCCAACTCAAGTAATTCTATGATTCTATGAACATGACCCGAGCAACCTCTGAATACTGCTGCTTCCCCAGCTACTCGTCCCCTGAGTGAGGAAACAATCAACCCTAGCTGCTTCTCTACTATCAAATAACTTCATTACACTGCTCATTTGCTGGTCCCAGGCTGCAATTTTATAAGATTCTAAGTATGTTCTCACATGGAACAGGCCACTTCCAGAAATGATTGAATCATCATCCCTGACCATACTTAAAAGACATGTAGATGTCTTTTAATATGTAATGCTTAGTAATATGGTTTAGTGGTGGTTTAGTGGCTGTGCTAGGTGAAGTCAATGATCTTAAAGGTCTTTTCCAACCTAAACAATTGTATGAGTTTGTGGTTTGTTTGTTAGTTGGTTGTTTTATTGTTTAAAAAAAACCAAAAAAACAACAAAACACAAGCAACCCAAAACAAAACCTAACTTTTTTTCTTAGCTAACATCTGTGTTTTAGTTGGGGACAGCTCAGATCAGGCCCCCAGTATTATGTCTGCTGGATATGTCCTCAAGCTCATCCCATGCACCAGACAGAGCCCACCACACACAAACTCAGCTTTCTGCCAAACTGCTGGACTGCAACACTGTGTGCTCTCACATTTTGTACTGAAAAAAATATATTAAAAAAAGTGAACTTGTTCTAGGTCCACAGGGAAGATATATCAGGTCCAGAATACACCTGGGTGTGCCGGTGTGTGTATGACATACCTGCTCTTGAAGAGTCAAGCACTATATACCTCCAAGCTTGGGAACCAAGGATCCCCTCTGGAAAAAGTTTTTTTTATAGGATAGGCATGGTCAGCGTGGTTAATATCATGCAATCCAAGGACTTCCCCACCAAAATAATGACACCTATATAATGTCATGGCAGAGAGAGATAGCAATGAGAAGAAAACTTACCCTGGTTCCACTATATGGAGTGGTCAATTGGCACTAACTGTCCCAGGAGTAGATAGGTAATTCTTCTTCAATCATTGTTATCAGGGCTGGGCACAAAATATCCCTAAAATGAACTCCAAATTCTAACTGCACTGTTATTAGTATTGAATTATATATTCTGAACCTACAGCCTCAAGTACATTTAAGTACCTGGAAAACTGGAGGGAAAAATACACATGAAACACAAAATTTTTGATTTCAAAGTATTAGCCACACAATAGAAGAAAAATATATATATTGACACTGTTTTCAAAGTTTGCAGGAAAGCTCTCCACAACCTTTCTAAAATTTTTTTCCACTTTTGACTTTTCAGGCCAAATTAAATGCCAAGGCGAAGTTTTATGTTTAATACCAGAAGGAATGATTAGCCAACTCAGACTGAGCTATGTAACACAAGACATTAATTTTCCTCCATTTACCTTGTACTGAGCCCAGTAATTTGAGCTAAACTACATCATTTCAGCCCATGAAAATCTAAATTATTAAGTGCCATAGGCAGGGAATAGAAAAGAACAAGGTGTTACCTTGGGCTTCAACAATAACAGGGAATTGATTAGGTGAGAAACGATCCATGCCCCAAGCTACAGCAAAAACTGAAAAAAATCCCAAGGCCTCTTCTAATCTGATTTATGAAAAAATTCATCCCTGTCTCCAAGTCTTACTATAAATTTAATCCTCACCAGCTGCCTAAGATGCACCAGCCAAGCATTTAAAGCAGAGGAGTCTCAATACCCCCTTGAAGCACTGGCTTACTCAGTCAGGTATGTCTTCTCCAGTTGCATCCAATGCTGATGTTTTAAGGGGAGGGAAAAATAGTCATTTCTGGGCATACATACTCATCTTGGATCATGGAGGAAAATAATCCTTCCTAAACTTTGTGATCAGATGGACATTCTAAAATTATGAGGTGTAAAAATAGAACAGGTGTTGTCCTGGACAGATATCAGAGAACCATCTAAACTATCCTTCCAGTTCTGACAATAGCTACTAATGAATATTTAGCAAGGTTTTTGCAAGCTATATATATTATCTTTCTTTTTGGTAAACTGTCCAAGTTCTTGATAATTAATTTTTTCTCAAATTAGATACAGAATTTACATCATTGTGTTTAATAACCATTGATAGATTTATCCTCCATAAATGCATAATATTTATAATTATACATTTATGCAGTATAACTATGCACCCTTTCAGAAAGCACATATTCTTAGTTTTAAATCTGGTAATTAATGTTTTCATAAGATGCACATTACATTTTGTAATGTGAAAAAAAGCCAGACTTGATCCCTTTCCATGTTTTCTAGACCATTCAGTATTATATATATGTTATATATCCATATATATATATGTGAAGATTTAATTGTAGCTATTGACTACAAGTCATTAAGACAATGATGAGAATCATTATCTTCATATTGATCAGGAAGCATTAAGAGCATGTTGAAAGCAATGCTGATCTGGCCGCATTCTGGCTACATCCCATAAAATGGGTAAATGGGACATGCATTTTTTTTGACAGCAAGGTCAGGGGGAATGAGGCAGACAGAGCCCTGAAAGTGCAGGGCACAGGATATCTCTCAGAAGCCAATTTAGGGCAGATCCTTAAAGAAGGTTATCTAATCTCATTTTAAGAAGAGGCAAGGTGCTCCAGCATGTACCCCCACTGCTAAGTGTTTCTGTCTTATCTGATTTCTGCTTTCAGCTCACTGGGTAATTCTAAATCCTTCCCAGAGAGCAGGAAAACCCTTCATATTTTCTCTTGATGTGGGAATACAAGCCCAGTAATCAACCTCCACCCCGTCAGCAAGTGGAACAGATTGAGGTCCTTTAGCCTGTTTTGGGAAGGATTATCTTTTCATCTTTGTTTTCATGCTCTCCACTGCTTCCACAGCTGTCTTAAAATAGGCACTTAGACAAAATTCTAGCAAATATCTTACAAGTGCCAATTTTAGACACATTTCTATTTCTTGTATTTTTTTTTATTTAACCAAGGGTCAACAACCTATTTTCTAGCCACGGTATTGCACTTAGAACAGCATTTTGGAAAATTTGCTTACAATGTTATTTGAGTCCTAAATATCCAAACTAGGATTTTTTCTTGTAGCAGTTCCCAGTGTATAAAATGGACATCCATCTGTACACATTTTTCCTCTCATAGCTTCTCATTTTAACAGTCATAAACATTGTAGCCTCCTTTAACAACAGTACTTTTGTATCTTCTGCACATTTCTTGTCTTTTATTCTACATTTTCTGTATCATTTCTGTTTTACTGCTGTAGTCTATTTTGTCTGTTTACACAACTTTGAGGACACTCACTACTTCTAAGTTACGATAAAACTTTCCATTTCAAAGATATTACCTTTTCACAGACATGAACAGAGTTATTTTAATCTTTGAAAAACAATGCATTAAAAAAATTAATGGTTGATGTTACATTCTGGTATAAATATAACCAGATCATAATTATTGCTACCAAGGCAACTACTAATTTTTAGCTCAGCAATTAACCACTTGTGTGTCACAAAAACATGAGTTACTGGGAAGCTAACTGAACATATTTGGAAGATGTGGGGTCCATCATTTCCTGCACTATACCAGATATCACAGACTCACAGAATAGTAGGGGTTGGAAGGGACCTCTGGGGATCATCTATTCCAACCCCTTTGACAAAGCAGGTTCACCTAGGGTAGGTTGCATAACAATGCATCCAGGGGGGTTTTGAAAGTCTCCAGAGAAGCAGACTCCACAACCTCTCTGAGCAGCCTGTTCCAGTGCTGCCACCCTCAAAGGAAAGATTTTCCTTATGTTTAAGTGGAACTTCCTGTGTTCCAGTTTGTGCCCATTACCCCTTGTCATATCACAGGGCACTGCTGAAAAGGGACTGGCCCCATTCTCTTGACACCCATCCTTTAAATATTTATAAACAGTGTTAAGATCCCCTCTCACTCTTCTCCAGGCAAAACAGCCCCAGATCTCTCAGCCTTTCCTTGTAAGAGATGTTTCAGTACTCTAAACATCTTTGATGCTCTCCGTTGGACTCTCTCCAGTAGTTCCCTGTCTCTTGAATGTGGGAGCCCAGAACTGGACATGTTACTCCAGATGTGGCCTCCCTAGAGCAGAGTAGAGAGGGAGGAAAACCTTTCTTGACTTGCTGGTCACACTCTTAATGCACCCCAGAATACCACTGGCCTTCTTGTCTACAAGAGCACACCACTGGCTCATGATTAACTTGTCCACCAGGACTCCCAGGCCCTTGTCTGTGGAGCTGCTTTCCAGTCGGTCAACCCCTAACTTGTGCTGGTGAATGGAGTTATTCCTCCCCAGGTGCAGAACACTACACTGATACAGATAGAATTTCTACACAGGTATTCAGGCAGTGTGCTGGACTAAAATGCCATGTAACAATGCCTCCTAATTTCCACAAAACTCTAATGCTAAATTCTGCAGTTTATTCTAATTTCCGGGGAAGTACTAGCTGATTTTAGTGTTGTTCCAAAACACAGGAAATTCAAGATAAAAAAAAAAAAAAATCTAAAAATACTAAAATCATCAGCCTCAGTAGAGAATACAATACATTTTTTTACACAATATATTAATTGTTGAACAAGCAATGCCAACAGTATCTTTTCTGTTAGAGTTTTTGGACTTGCAGTGCTGGAGCTGTAGAGGAGCAATGCCTGGGTGTGCCATGCCAGCAGAAAGCTGCCATTGTCCCTTCATAATAAAGGTGTCAGAAGCACACAGGGTCCCTTTGTCTGCCCACTTCCGCAAAAGGAGATGTCTCTGACACCATTTTTACAGCCTATTCATTGGTTTAAGGACAGGAAATAGATAATGGGAAAAGACAGTGAAAAGAAAAGAAACCCAAGAAAAGAAAAGAAACAGATTGCCACCAGGAAATGAAGATACTTAAGAATCAGAAAGCTTCACATTTGAATTAAAATAGAGAAATGGCACAAAAGAAGTTACAAAAGCAGTCTTGCGGGCAGAATTTACTAGAAACCCCTCAATAAAGAAAATTTAAATAATCAGAAGGAAGCAAGGAGGCCTTTGACATCAAAGTCACAAAGGGAGAGGTTTGTGACTCAGAAGTGGATGTTTGTTCTACTTGCTTTTCTTTTGATATAGCAGCAGCAAAGATGGATAATGTGAAGCCTCTAAATCTTGCTCCCAACCTCAAGTCATGCTTCCAGGGAAGTCACTGGCAATACTCCAGTAGATTAGCTCCTTTCCTGAAATTTTGACAATACTTGACGAAAGGGGCAAAAGACAACTTGCTTCAAACAAGGATTTATGAACAAAAATGGGGAACATGAGGTTTTGAAGTCAAAATCTTCAGTCAGTTCTTCAGTCTCAGAATGATGCTAAATATTGAGCTTTGCATTCCTTCACAATTTCCCATGCTGTGGTGAGACTGTGTCATAGCTGGAAATGCCACTCAGCTCAGTGGGTATTTACAACCAAAGGATACCCAGACCTGCTGTGTGTTCACTTTTTTCCAGTTTTCACAGAACCTATATCTTTGTAGGGCAGCAAACATGGTCACTGTTATATATTCCACTGTATCCTATGCCCTGCCATTAAATAACTGCATAAAGAGGTACCCGCATTTTGTCTAGTTACAGACTAAATCCTTGTTGACTGAGATACAGACTTAGCTGGATTAGACCCCAGAAGGAAATGTATAGACAAACTTACTTTCTAAGTGACAAAGGGAATTCATTAACTTTACTTAATACAATGACAGTAGCAACTCACTCATACTCATCTGGGTTACTATGTTAAATGATACTTTAACTAGATCACTGCTGAAATATATGAGATGTCTGCCAACAGAGAACACAGATCTCACCCTGGAATAGCAAAACACTAAAAATGCTTTTCGGGATTGCTAAGGCCTTCCTGAGATGCAGCCATGTCTTGATATAGCCTATGAGCTAAGTGAAAATCGAAAATTCTTAACATGACTAAAAGCTTACAAAGCACTTACTAACACTGATTGTTATATTGCCAAAAACATCAATTACTTGGAAAGAATTACAGAACAATTTGGATACTAGCTTCCAAGCACTAAAATATAAAAACTTGAATAGCTTATAGCCTGTAAATTCAAGAAGTATCCTCCCTCTCTCAGAGCACACCTGTTGAAAACCCAACACTCACTCTGGTTCTTGAAAGAGTTTTTTTCCTGAACAAAAGCTATCTGTATATTTTTAAAGCCTGGATTTAGAGAGAGACTTTGACTTGTGCAGCTTTGATTTCTCTCCCAAGATTCTCCAACATTTCTAACAAGATTTGTCCAAAATGTACAATATTCCTTCTATTATTATGTCTTAATATTTCTTTTTAGACGCATTTTTGCTTGCTAAATTCCATATAGGAGTGAGTTTTGGAACTCTTTCAGACATTCCAATGCGTACTAAGTGAGAGTAAGCAGAAAAAAAAATAAGCATCATAGACAATATTACCAAGAAGACAAATGTTTTTGAGTTATGCTTTCTCCTTCCTTGCATAATCTACTGTTTATAACCATTACATTCCTCCCTCTCAAACATTATTTCTTCAAGAGTGCTGACCCTTACCCTGTTCTCCCATCTATTTCTCTTCCAATCCTCTTTCCAACTGCTCTGGTAAACTCATTAAATCTGCATTTAGACCTGTGAAAAGATGAATTTTTCACAAACTGACTTGACCGCTGCCAATTCTGGTATCATCTGCTGTCATTTGCCTCCACTGCTGTGAACACTAAAGGTCAAAGAGTAAGTGTAGCTCCTAAGGTGCAGCCGTCCTGGGGAAGCAGGTTGGCTTCTTCCACCATCTGTAGCAGCTGAGAGTGTTAGAATCCTTCAAAAATGTTCAAAGGCTTTTGTTTCCTGGGCCAGTCAAGTTGCAAAAACGGATTTAGTCTTTCACTCAGTTTGGGTGAATTTTTCTGCATTATCAGTTTTCATGTACCAACACACAGGTAAAAGTTCTCTGAAGGTTTAATTACAAATGAGTTTTGAAATCCAGTCCACCTGTCCTCAGGAGAATGAAAGAAGCATAAGCATACAGAGATGTACCAGGCACTGCTACTTAGACACAGAAATAGACTTCTCACTTTTACAAGATATGTCAAGAAACAAAAATGATAATTCAGAACTTGAGCCCTTTAATTAAAATGGCAAATAAAGGCCCACATTTTAAACCTGGCTATCTGAACCTGCGTAATTAGCATTAGTTTATCTGCTGAGGTGAGTAACAAAAGATGTATACTAAAAGTATTAATGTTAAAAGACTTAGTCACATAATTTTATGCACAGACATTTGAAAATTAGTCCCTACTTTACCATTATCCCTGTTCACTCGTGCAGACAATGAATGGAAACAGAAAGCTTAATATCATACAACCAAATTTCCATATGACACAATTTATGTAAGGACTACCTTTTCTATATCTTTCTACTGCCTGAACCTTAATGCTGTAAAAAAGTCAATATACAAGATGAAAGGAATTTTTCATTTAAGACCCCAGTGACACTGGTTTTGCAGAGAACAAAATTTACAAAAGGCAAATGTTTGTCTTCCTGGGTTTTTTTGTTTGTTTGTTTGGGGTTTTTTTTTGTGTGTGTGTTTTTTTGGTTTGGTTTGGTTAGGGTTTTTTTTAATAAAATTAATTAAAAAAAACCCCTTAGTTCCTGTCAATCTATTACAAACTTTCTCAGAAGTTGCATTTAGCACAGGAATCTTTTTTTTACTATATTCTTAAACTTTCACATCTTTCCCATCTGTTTGATATGACAGTAATGAGTCTTAAAATGGTAATCTATTTCTGCAGTGTTCCAAAACTGCCTTCTGTGCTGTATATTGTTTAGTGATACTCTTTGCACAGTGCCGTCAATCTCTAAGGGCCAGATGCTGACAGTGGGTTTTAGTGCCCTCAACTTCCATTAGAGTCAGAAAGAGGGAAGGATACTTCTCTTTTCACAGGAAGTGATCAGTGCTTGGCGGAGGCAGATGATAATTGGCCCATTGGGAAAAACATAAATGCACAGATATGTATAAGGGTGCTTATTTTTTTTCAAGACTAACTACAGATCAACCTCATGGTTTGTCTGAAGTAAATAGCAGTTGCTATTTTTTTGCTGAACTTTCATATTCCTATACTCAGAAGCTGTGGTAAAAAGGAAAAAAAAAAAAAAAAA
>JAAGNO010024348.1:58637-118866 GCA_033439905.1 Ceryle rudis
CAGTTGCTATTTTTTTGCTGAACTTTCATATTCCTATACTCAGAAGCTGTGGTAAAAAGGAAAAAAAAAAAAAAAAAGCTTATCTCATTTCAGTTTCCTTCACTGTTGTGAAGTTGGTTTTTTTCAGTAATAACAATGTATTCACTGAAAGAATGAAAATGAGAAAAACTATCTCTCAACTTGCAAGTGTGAAATGTAAAAACATCACAAAGCAACAATAGCAAATTTTCAGTATCTAAGCTATAATCTAGACATTTACCAACTCAACTATTTTCTGTTAGGCCAAATGGAGAATAGCTGTAAATATTCCTAACCTATTTTTTCTCATAACAAGGAAACATGTTACGAGAATTCCATATACTCCAGAACCAGGCACCACCCCTATATTCTGGTAACCCGAATGACATGGAAAAAGAACAGATTCCATTTATGTGTCACTGTATTTCAAAAAAAATGTATCAACACAGACTTGATCTACACTTTCTAAAAAAAAATAAACGGAACTTTTTAACTGAGCTTTCTTTAATAAGTAGGTAGGAGTTTGGCTAAAAGAGTTATTCCAAGAAGTATAGGGGACTATACCACCTCTTTTAAAAGGAAAGGCTGAGGGACTTAGGTCTTTTTAGTCTTTGGAGTCTAAGGGGGGATCTTATCAATGCTTATAAATACTTGAAGGGTTGGTGTCAGGAGGATGGGGCCAGTCTTTTTTTAAGTAGCACAAGCGGTAACAGACATAAACGTACATAGAAAGTTCCATCTAAACATGAGGAGGAACTTCGTTACTTTGAGGGTGGCAGAGCACTGGAACAGGCTGCCCAGAGAGGGAGGTGTTGGAGTCTCCTCTGGCGACTTTCAAAACCCACCTGGACACAATCCTCTACAACCTGCCCTAGATGAACCTGATTTGGCAGGAGGGTTGGACTAGATGATCTCCAGGGGTCCATTCCAACCCCTATCATTCTGTGATTCTGTATAACAGTTCTTTGTGAGTCTTAGATATTTCATAGAATCATACAATCATTCTGTTTGGAAGAGACCTTTAAAATCAACTGTATTTAAATCGTCCACCCATTTCCTCATTTTGTGGTCCATGTGGTCCATATGGTCCATGTTTCTGGCAATCTATCACTTGCACTATTATGCTTTTAGTGAGGAACAATAGAGCTGAGATCAAATTGTACAATTCAGCTTTATAAGTTATTACCTCTGAACAGGAATCAGGAGGTTTGAAAGGGTGATAGGCACAGGAATGGGGGTACTGAAGTACTGAGGAACTACATCTTCCAAGCTACTCCATGCCTCTAGACATGACATGGGAACATTTGTCTGGACTTTTCAGTTATACAAATTCAAAAAATGAATGTTAGAGATTCCTTCCTTGCATGGTAATGAGAAAACATTCATCTCTAGAAAAAGAGTGATACAAATTAATCAATTTCCAGAAATACTGAGAGCCAACCGGAGATAGGTTTATTTCTACCAGACATAGTGGACTATTCATTATTTTGTGGGATTACTGGAATGATCCTTATCATCCCTACTATACCGTAGTCCTCCTTGTACATCATCAGTAAAATCCCAACACATTCTATTGTAAAACTTGGAGGAAGCAATGAAAAAACGGATATGTCCTTGGAAGAAAACATTGCACTGGATGGCTTCTGAAACTACTGATTTTTTGAGAAAAGGGACCAGTTTCACTCAGAAGATATATGCTGAATAGTTTTACATTTATATTCACAGTTGCATTCCTACTTACAGACTGAGAATACAGTATATGATAATCGCTAATAGTAAAATTAACCTTATTTAAATTGAGACCTTCAAAATATCCATTTACTCTAAGTCATGCTGGATACACCTACACGAATTTAACATCACTATGAAATTTTACTGAGTGCTAGAAGTCAGCTGACTTTACTGCTATGTTGTGAAAACTTCTAGCAAGTTTTTGATTCACGTCAATGAGCACTGTCCCAGACAACCTCTGGGCATGGTTCAGAAGATAGCATGGGCCAAGATCCATTCCAAATAGGCAGTTTAGAAGCATCCTCACCACTTTGGAAAACAGTAGAGCTTAACAGTGGGGCTGTAAACTCTTTTATGGCTGTAGGGCTCTGGGCCAAAGAGCAACCTCAGGCTGCTGCTTTACTTATATCTTACTTATCAGCTCCTCTAAAATTAATGAAGAGAGAGAGGCAACTCCAGAGTGCAATTTCTCTATCTAGCTTGGGTTCCTGTTTGAAATGTGAGTATCCCTCTGAGATGCCCTTTCTTCTTTCTCTGCATTTCCACTGACTACAGAGAGATTTCAACATAATTTAGACAGCTAACATGAAAACATATCCTGCCTTATACCACAGTGATAACAAAGTCGTACAAGGAATGATATCTGGGCACTCTACTCTGTTGATCTGTAGTCTAATGGAAAAAATTTGGGGCAGGCTCAGAAGAGAAATGGTCTTGGACTGGACTGGACTCCTGGAGGAGAAGAGGACTGGGGTTAACCAGGGCAGAAAGCAAATCAAGAGACATTAGGAAGTCTCTGTGAAACTGGCCTGTGCCACTGCATTTCTATACCAGGAGTTGATCATGCTAGGAAAAAGTAATGTGGGTTTGTTAATTCATCAAGACCCATTGCCTTTGTGGACATAAGGGAGTTTGCAGACAGTTGGCTGGCAATGGTCTGCAGGGAGGAAATCAAGGAACAGCCAAGCCCAGAGGGGTTCTCTATTAGCTCAAGGTTTGTTTTCTTTGTTAATGATGCTAGAGGCCTTGAAAGGGCAGAAGTAGGCAGTCACTAAATGGAAATTTTATTCTTAGAGTGAGTGTTGGCATTGCTAGGGATGTGTCAAAGCAGGTGCTGCCCTGAAGAGATTAAGTGGGATGGGGCAGTTTGAAAAAGGAATCAGTTGAAAAAATGCAGTATACAATAACTGCATAGCTTTTAAAGGGACTAAACTTCCTCTACTTTATAGTGGTTCTGAAATAAAACTAAAACAAAGCATATTTTTCATTGTTGATCTCTTGTAATTTATGAAAATAATACAGATTAAGTCAAGAAGTAGGAAATACTGGATACAGATGAAAATGGAATGTAGCTTAGGTCTCCATGCAGCTTGTGGCTGAAGTCTGATCAGTTCACATTTTGTATTCTGATCCAGTTGCTCACAGAAAATTGCACTATTTTGGTTTTGCTATTCTAGTCACCAGGTTTCCCGTGCTAGAGGTGGACCAGCAGCTGCTGAAAAGTTCAGTGTCTTGAATTCATTTACCACTAGATGGCAACTGCCTAACTTTCCCGCAACACTGCAGAAAACCTGTAAAGCATCAATGAAGCATCTTCTCCAGACTGTTCAGGAGTTGTGCAGTATCCTTTCTTTGCAGCTACCTAAAGATTAGCTGCTAACTGCTTCAACTGATGACAATATTTGCACAAGACACACATGTTAAACCAGAAGATACAGTATAAAGGAAGAAAGGTAGGAAATCACTCATTAGATAAGTAGGGCCATGGCTTTTTGCCACACTAGTATTATCTGGAATAACCCTGCTGGTATTATACTCAAACTGATATAGATTTTATTGGAATCAAGTACAGTATTTTCAGATAAATAATAACACTCAAAATTATATAGAATATTTCTTCTTTTGTGGAGTTTTAACTCAGAAAATAGAACTGGAAGAGGTATATATGGTTTTTACCGATGAATTGACAGGGTTTTGCAGGGTTTTTTTCCCTTTCTTGTAAAAGATATAATACCTGGCACTTGCCTTACTGATATGGATTGTATGCTGAAAAGCTTTCCCAGAATTAGATATTGTAACAAAGCTGGGTTGGTGATGTATTTCTAAAAGATGTAAAGCCCATACTAAATAGTTAACTTTTGATAATGGCCTCAATTATTTAGTGGTGATCTGTCCTCAAAAGGTTTGATAGGGTAAGAAGCAGCGAACTCTAGTTACACTTTGACTTTTCTTTCTTGATGCTTGTCCTCTCACTCAATGAGGAAAAAAATATTCCTTCTTTACATACCCTTCTTTCATGGGACAGGCAAAATATGTGAAACCTCGTCTCTTCCCACGTGGCAGTTTTAATCACCTGCCTGTTCCTGTGTCTGTGTCTCTCTGTCAGCCAACAGGGCCACCCATGGCTGCTTTCCATCCCTCCCCACATTAATCCTTGATCTTCACATCATTGCAGTCTTTTACTCATGTCTCCTTAGAGGGTGGGGGTAGGTGACTCTCAGGAACCTCTTCAAGAGCAGTGAAAAAGCCACACAGGTGGAGACACCATCCTGCCATATGTAAGGAGATATTTTTGACTCTATACTTTTTAGCTGAGAGATTAGTTACAGCTTTCTTGTGTCACACAGTGACTTAGCCATTCATGCTATTGGGATTGCTGGCAATGGTGCAACTAGATTTTTCAGGTTTTAGAATCTCAGTTCTGCCATGGTACTCTTTCCCCTATATACCCTGCAGTATTTTCTGTTTGCAAAAAGAAGGTAACTTTTGAAACACTGGTACTAGGAGCCAAAGTTTTCGCTAGATGTATTGTTCCCCCCTTGACTGTAGTTAAACTGGTTTCTTAAGAACTGTCTTTATTGTAATGGAATTAAAAGCACCTATGAAATAAATGACACGTCTGTCACGTGCTGTCTGCGTGACAGACAGCATGCAGTTCTGTCTGTCCTGAGTTTCCACACTGGAAGAGTTCATCTATGAAGTACAAGCAGCTGGTGGACACCTTTTCACTGCTTTAGGAAGGGATATGTACGGTGATTTTGTAATGATCAATGTGGATGCTGTATTTGTTCTTTATACTTAGAAGTACTTAGAAGTGACACAGACCACTTTGATGGAAGAAATAAAAGACTCAACCAAAAAACCCCACCTAAACAAGGCAAGCAAAACCCGGGACAAACCATAAATCATAGGACTGGAGGATAGAGCACCAAATCTCAGAATGCTTTCAAAAGCAACCAGAATTTCCCAAAGCCATATTAACATTCATAGCTGAGGTAAGCAACCTGCCTCAAGCAGTAGTGTCTGGAAAATACTAAAAGAGCAATGAAGTTTTACAGCATCATCAAAACAGGAATTCCTGAGGTTTAATGAATAAAAAGACATTGGTGGCTGAAGTAAATGGCAGTGCAACTTCATTTAAATATTTCTGCACTAAGAGTTGATACATTCTTGGATGGATTTTCAAAAGTTTCCTAATTTGGACTGACATTTCTTGTACCTCCAATAGCATTTACATGACTAATAACTTGGCTGAAGTGACAAGTTTTCTGCCTGTGAGTCATAAAATGAACATAGTTGAAAAGGGAAGATAAACAGACAAATTGAGACAACTTTGGAAACATAAGCTTCTTTCACCAAATATACATAAGGTGGTCTATAGTGTACAAGTTTTGTTCAGTAATAAAAAATGACAATGTGCATTTGTTTACACTAGCTTCATTTGTGATTATCCAGTTTAGTATAACTGAACTAGTACTACCACAATCTGCTTTTTTTCTTTTTTTTGACAGGCTGTCTTTAGACTTTTAGCAAAACTTTCAAAAACACCAAAGTACATTATGAACTCAGGACCAGTTTTCAAAAATGAAGGTCATGTCTAAATAAGAGATTGGACTTTAGACATGGTAGCCTAAAAGCAAACTGAGAGCATGCAGCTCTGTGTAGGTTAATTTACTTTGCCAGGAGAGAAGTGGGCAGGTGCTGAATCCTCTTAATTTGTCTATTTCTAGTTAGTTGGTTCTTTTCTTTTTTTTCTTATTTTTCTTTATCTGCTCCTCCCCTAGCTGTGAGTGTCAAAGAAACAACACAAAATGAAGAATTTATGGAGAGAGTGTTGGTAGCTCTGTTAAGTGGGAAATTAATGGTAAAAAAAGAGTCTACATACCCTACACACTGCTGAGAAACTTCTACCAAGTTACACACACTGGTGGGTAATATGACCTCCACTTCTAGGTATCCTGCAGTTATTTCTGTATCTCATATTTGTATGCAGAGATAGATGAAAATTTAAGTTCAAATTTTAGGTCTAGCTTTGTCACAAGAAAATCTAACAAAATGCAGGAAACTGAAGAGATTTTATTTTAAAACACTGCACAATAAAGGTTATTGGCTATTGCTTTGAAAAGTATGCATTTGAGTTGCCAAATTAAAATGTAAAACAACACTAAAGAGGTTTGGTATGTTTCATCTCACATGAATGATTTGATTGCTCTTAAAACATAATTTACTTTGTTTTCATTGGCCAGCAAAATTGATGTCAGTTATTCACACTGTTCTACATGAAAACCAGGGATCTCAAATGGAACAAAAGAAAGACGGTGAGTAATAAGCAGCCAATACATCGAAATAAGACCTTTTAGAAGCCCTGACAAATGTACTAAGTAAGCCACCACACAAGTTTTCATTTCAATCACTGCAATATTCGTGTTTGTTTTCAATACATCAGTCTTAACATTATATTATGTTTTATTGGAATATAGTCTGAAATATTTCTCTTTCCTTTGGAGATATTTCTAAACTGAATGAAGATTAAAGCTTAAAAAAAAAAAAAAAAAGAGAATATATTCTGCATCTGCAATAAGTATCCAGCAAATTTAATTATATGAAAATTAAATGGATAGTAAAATGTAGTCACTTAACATCTAAGGAATAAAGGGCTAGGAAAAATAACTGGCAGTGGTTTAGAAAGAAGCAATTATTCCATAGTGGTCTCTACTGCCCAGGCATCACATTCAGTTATTTGTTCCCCTGAAATGGGTCAGCATTAAGGCACTCTGATTTCTCCGTGATCACTTGCAGTTGCTGAGGCCAATCCCTTCTGCATCTGAAACAATCATCAAGCTTTTAACATTATACAGGTGGTTTTGGTATGAAAAGAAAAATGCACAGCAGATTTACTAAGTATTTATCCTGTACTAATAGGAACACAGGACCATTTTGCAGAAATGGTACCCAAAGACTTGAATTCTTACTTATAGGATTATAGAATGGCTTGGATTGGAAAGAAACTTTTCAGCTACTAGCTAGTCCAATAACTTCAGCTAAATATCTAGTTAGTCCTGTCTTTTGCCTTCATTCCTCACTCCCAGTGTTGTGGGGTTTTTTCTTCTTTTTCACCTGGACAAAACACTATGTGTCATATAATAGAATTCTGGGCCTAACATCTTTAGTAGCAGCGAACTCATCCCCTTAATGATGCACTCCAGACTCTGGCCTCCTGCACAATATCACATCAAATTCAAGCACTGAAGTCTAACTTTCAATTTCCTCCTTAGACCTGGCCTTAAGAAGAAAGAAAGCCTCCTCAGAGAAGAGCTCTCACACTGGCAGCTTCAATGAAGACACTGAGCACCAGGACAGGAGTCTATGGCCTTGCTGAAGAGACACAAGTGGTGAGAGATCCCCCTCGCTTCAGTGAGCTGTTCCACTGCTCCCATTACACACAATGAGGAAAAAAACCAAGGAAGAACAAGGGAAGACAGGAAGTGATACAAGAAGAAAAAGTTGCCAACAGAAATATTAAGTAATACCTTGGGGTACCTCAGGGATAGTAGCAATCCAAGTTTAAACATCTACCTCTGTGACATGAGTGTCATCTCTTAGGTAGAGAGACACCACAGTAAATGCACTGTGTGACAGTGTATGTAAAGGACCATCCCTCTGTCTCACAGCGTGGGCTCCCCCACTGCTGCCCATTGAAAAAACATTGGTTTATGCTGCCAGAGTAAGCTCTCTGGGGCTTTTCTGCACAGCCTCTGCTGGAAGCACATGGCCTTTTTAAAGGAGTTGCACATTCCAGTTTATTGTAGATCCAGGATGCTGATACAGGTCTTTTATGAGGATGGCACTGTTTCACTCCTTGCTATATTTATTACCTCTCCTGTCTTTTTTTTCGGTGTCATTCCCATTTATTCCTCTCTTCTACTCTCACTTTCCATCTTCCAAATCTCCCACTTCTACATACTCCTGCATACATAACTGCACTGGCATGTTGACAAGATCTCTTGTAGTTGGACTCTCTCCAGCACATTCCTATTGCCTAGTTTTAGTATTACCATAATGAAACATATTTGGATTTCTTTTTTTTTCCCAGTGGACTAACCCCACATTTTCATGTAGCCCTGTCATCTCAGAGTTAGACTGAGGGTAGCTCTAACATTTGAGTTTAGTAAACTCATCTGAAGTTTCATGTCAATTTACCTTGCAACCTGAGGACTCCAGTGTATCATCTAAATAAGTCATTTCCATACATATCTAATGCAAAGATGAGGGGCAATGTGACAAGTCTTGGGAGAAGGTTAGCGAAGTAAGCCTGGGTTGATAATGAGTTCAGTCTTACTAAGTCCCTTTGTTAATTTTACTTGGAAGTAGCATTTAAGGCATCTAAATAAAATAAATCTTTGGGAGCTGCTATAAATACTCCTTATCATAAGGAAAAAAAAAAAAAAGAAACCAAGAAATAAAACCAGTCAGCTTGGAAAAAGGAAAAAATGCACCCAACAGAGAGAAAACTTGGCTTAATTTTTGATAAGCAATTTAAGAAGTTTGTGATAATGAAATAAACTAGATCAGAGTATTTTGTGTGCAACAATTACTAATTTTGCATATTTACCCTAAGTAATCATCAGAAGCACTAAAGGGCAACTGGATGTTCTTCCAGTTATTTGCAGACAATCCCTTAAGAAGCTCTTCCTAAAGAACACTTTCAGCTTAATCTGATTAAAAAATTGAAAAGCAGATGAAAGGAAAACCAGATTTTTTTAAGTTTTCTCCAGCCTGTTTGTTAATTACCAAGTGTTTCAGCTGTAGACCGCTGGTTCCCAGCCTGCTGTATCGTACCTCATCCTCCCACTCACTCCTTCAGAATAGCTCTTGTTCAGCACCTTTTGGCATCTGCATCATTTCAATGGCAGACTGACACACACACACCCCCCCCCGCTGCACACCCCCACTTTCAATTCATATCTCCTACCATTACACATGTGTACCTTACATCTGCAAAACACAGTGCAGCACTATACAGATAAATGCCGCACTCCACATAGGCTAATGAATATTGTTTCTCAGCAAGTGCATTTCTCTTTGATGCATATATAAAGCACTCTGCTTTCACTGCAGACCACGGCATCTGGCCATAAGCTGATATTGTAAAATGAAGCAGGAGAGAAGAGAGCAGAAGTAGAGGTAATTCTATTGATGTCTGGATTTCCTCACTCACAGAAAAGGAAAAATACCTGTCACAATAGTAAATATTTGCTAAATAACAAAAATGTTCTTTATTTTTATATTCCTCATTTGTACTTCATTTGGGGAAGCAGAGAATCTAGATCACAAGACAGTGGAGGAACTATAAGCCGTTAATTTATATACATCTATGATGAAATACCTCCCAATACTCTAATATGAACAAAAGAATATGTCCTCAGATTTAGGTCTGTTTAGGTCCATTTTTATATTGCTGCCATCAAAATAAATAGTCTGCATGTAATTCCTGATGCATAAATTTTACATGTTCATCACTAAATTAACTTCAAAATTCCACAGTGCTTAAATAAATGTGTAAGACTTAATCTCATGCATATCAAAGCCACTCTTCTCACATATCAAGCAACACTGACATGACTAGGAGTATGATGCCATGTGAACGCCTCACTTCTCAGTTCACAGATTCTTCAAAGGGACCTCCCAGCCAAAAACTGACAACTAAGTTTGGCAAAATTCTGTATGGCTTTTTTTTTTTTTCCCCATTAGAATTCCAATTCTATGTTACAATTCCATGTTCTCAGAGAGTATTTCTAATTTCTTTTTCAATTCCAGGTCTGCTATAAATTATAATACAGGTATAATAGAGGTTAAGGAATTTGACACAGCTTAAGAAATATGACATAGCACTATAAAATTTTACAAATTTATAGTAACATTTCCATTTAGTGTTTTTAACAATTGTACAAATCTCAATACTTTAAAGCAAGAGAACTCAAATTTAATGTTGGTCAAAATTTTTCTGCTGATTCTCTGTGAACTCTGACCATTCATTTGTTTCCTAATTTGCTCCGACTATAATTTTTTTACTGACTACTAATCCAACACATGCAATTTATTAGCATGTAAAATGAATAGTAGGGAAGGCTGTTTTACATAAAACCTTTGGCAATAGATTGAAGACCTTTCCAGCCATGCCAAACTTATGTCATTATTGGTACCTGAAAAGGTGTGCTGCAGTACCAGCTGCCTTAGGCTACTTTAATACTTGATCTATCCATGAACCACAGCTCCTGACCTGGCCACTGGGGAAACCTCAGCTACTCTTGAAGAACCTACATGACTTGTGGCAGCTCATTTACTGTTAGACTTGATGATCTTAAATGTCTTTTCCAACCTAAATGATGCTATGATTGTATTCTAAGTCAGGGCTACAACCATTTAGCCACACACCCTGAGCTGCTTTCTTGAGACCTCTATTTTCATCAGGGTAACAATTTCCATTCTGTTATAGTTTGACTTGAACTCTCTCCACCCACTTAGCCCATTATCATGTAGTTAATTCTATGCAAACACAAAGTTACACAAGAGCAGCTCTGTTTAGAAATCCCCAGTTCATAAGTGATCTTTGAGTTGTGTGTCATGGTATATATAGAGTATATATACATATATATATCAGAGCTACAGGACATATGGAAATGACTTTCCATACTTTAAAGCACTGTGTGTTTGCTAGTGCTTTTGTTTGCTGCAAAGCTAATGCTACTTTTATTTAAAAAAGGAAGGTTTCTAAGAGAAGATTGTGGTTTTGTTATTTTTCTAACATGGGAACAAGCCACACATCTCACACCCACCGCGTGGACTGAATTTCCACAGTGAACTTTTATGCCACATTAACACTGGTTCTGAAATTATTACCAGTGACACTTAAAAAAAATCTAATGTGATTTTAATTGTACTAGGAGTTTCATACAGAGCAGAGTTCCCTGACCATTGCTGCTATGGGGTCATTTGTAACTAAAGCCACAGTTTTAATTATATACTGTATCATTGTTCAAAACTTGCCCTTCTGCAGCTTTTTCAGAGAAAGTGCATGAATACTTTTTTTTTTTCTCAGTTGCACTGTGCTAATTCAGAAAGACTATGATTTATTAGCTTCCTCTTGGAGAGTATTTTTCACAACTTAACCATAATTATATTTTTAAAAAGTTGTTTATTTATTGTACTGTTGTTTAAATCTGGAAAAAAGTATATTCTTTCTTTAAAAAGTGATGCACATGCACTGCTTATGGGAAAGGATATTGAAGTAAGGCAATGTTTAAGCACCCGTTCTTTAGGAAAAATCACAACTGGTATATCTTAATTCACATTACACCCATCAGACCTTTTTAGAGAACAAAGAAAACACAGAAGAAACGTTAAAAAAAGATAGCTGTAGAAACGGCATACGTATGTTCTGTAAATATCTTGCTTTTCTTTCTGAACCATATAGTTTCCTTGTAATACCATTAATTTTTATACAACTCCAAAAAGAAAGGTGCCTGCAGTGACTTTCTTTTATATCACCTTGTAAAATATATATGCTGTGTAACAATACCTCCACACCACCATGAGACCTCCATTTGCTTTTGTAGAGAGTATTTTTCATCTAGCTTTGCCTTTTGTTGTCAATGATAGGAGTAGGAGCCAGTGCTACATGGTTAACTTTTTAATGAACTAATCACAAAATTACCCTGGGATAAAGACAACTCAGTCCAAGCACTTGTATATTCAGTTCCTGGTACAGACAGGCTATATTCACTTAAATCTGTAATTTAATATGCAATTCCTGTGCACAGCTCTATGAGAATACCATATGTGACTAGTTACCACAGCCTTCACCCAAAGCATATACTAACCATAGCAACATGGGCATCAGATGTTGCATAAGCAACCTGACAAGGGCTGTATTTTTAAATCTGCACACACAACAGTTTCAGAGCCAAATGCCTGCACATTTGAAGCTCCTGAAAAAAAATGAAATAAGCGTTTTAAAACCACAGCAGCTGGGTTTGGACATTTTAGACACAATGTGCAAGCTCAAGTCCTAAAATGAAACGCCTCAATTCAAATTTAAGTAACTAAATAAGCGGCCTAGTTATAAGTGTTAAGCACTGAATGCATCTGTCCTGTTTACTCTAAGGGGTGCGACTACCTGCAAAGCCAGAACATAAATTGGACACTCCTATAGCTCACGCCAAAGAACCAGGCATGGAGCGCTGGATATCCCCTTTCAAAACTGCATTTTGTCTTATCACTGCATGTACCTGTGATACTAAAACTGAATGCAAATGATCAGTGTCCATAAATTATGCTCTCCTATGTAAAGCCAAGAGGGTTCCTCACTGTCCTAGGGCACCACTCGTGGTTGCTCTGTTGCATGAACACTGTGGCACTTCAGATTAAATCTGGCACTGACAATTGCCTGTGTTTTGGTGTAGCTCTGAGATGCTCCTGGTGCTCCACTTACAGTTTGCTTCTTCACTTGTCTCAGGCACCATCCTGGTGTAAGCAGAGATGACAGTCTATCATGGTGCACATCAGTGCACCACGATTGTCTAGGGCGACAACTCCTTCCCAAAAGGGCTGTACACTCCTGCATGCCTTTTCTCTCTTTTGCTAACCTATTTGTACTCAGGGAGACAGAGACAAGAGAGTCAAATTCACTCTCTTCCTCTGCTCAGCATTTTGTCCAAACCAAAAGCTTCTGCCTCCCAGGCAGTCATGGGAGCCATTCTGGTATTTTTACAAGCTAACTGAGCTTAGAATTGAGCTAGTGTGGCACATGTCTCCTAACCAAAAGGCTCAGCTGTTTAGAGAAACTCAACTGTGAGTAAAGCCTTCAGCACTCACAAAGGATGAAATGCTGGACTGCCCATCCTGTTAATGTGCCATGGTGAGTGCTCTCAAGTTGGCCAGATCCAGGCCTTGAGGGAGCAACTCCAAAAAAGCATAGTGCTGTAAAAGATGGCATTTCTCTAGAAAGTCTTCCAATTTTGCTTGCCAGCAAGAGCTGTGTTTTGACCTGGAAACCCACTTTGTACAGGAGGCCACCATAAGCTAGCAAAGGGGTCAGCATGGTGCAGGCTGGAAAATGAACCAAGCAAGATCTGAAAATTCAGAGACGCTGAATCAATTCATTTCTGCTGCAAAAAACAAGAGAGAGGCTAGAGGGAGTCCATGCTCCACTGCTTAGGAAATGGAGCGAGACTCAGCAGGCTTTGAAACAATCTTTGTTGTCCTAGAAGGTACATCGATATAATAAAGTGTGACCATGAGGAACACCTGGCAGACACTTAAGAGGCACATGTGTTACCATAGATGACAAAGGATGGTCTCATTAGACATGCCTTTCTAAAAGAGATGGAGTTTGGAAAAAAACCTTCAGTGAATCCAAGCACAGAGCAGAACTAGAGGAGAGATAAAGCAGAGGGAGCAATGGATATGAGTTGCTCTTTCTGCGAATTTAGTTTGGAATTATAATCCTAGCAGTAGTTTCTGCATCTCCATTAAAAATTACCACCTCTTGCCTTAACCATAACGACCTATTGTCTTTTTCATATTGCTACCCATCAAGCCATATCAGAGCTCCTGTCACATAACACTGATAATGGTTTTAATATTTGTGATAGATTTCACAGAATGGCTGGCACATCTCCATTTCAGTGATAAGAAATCTGCTTGAGGCACACTTTCACATTTGAGTACTTTACATTTTATTATTTTCCTGCTTTTTGCTGTTGGCTAAAACAAGCAATCAATGTCATGCCACTCTCCAGGCAGAGGGTTTCTTGAAAAGAGTACGGTTCTGGAGGATTTTCTAATGAATGTTGATCAAACTGGGGTTTCCTGCATGTTCCTATTACACAGTTCATAACTGGATGACATAACCAAGTACCTCCTGTGCATAGCTCACATGCACTGTGGTCAGCTGTTTGCAATCTGCATAGTCCAAAGAAGTGTAGCTGTCATGGTGGTTCAGCTGTCAGCATCTCCTCTTTGATACATCTGAAGACTACTTCATTAATTATTTTAAAACTCAGGAATAAAACCAGCATCGGAATGTGGAGTATTTTGCATTTCTTACAAATCTAGACATTAAAGAAAGCATTTGGAAAATCTGATTGTACTAGAATGCCTACCTTTAGGGGGAGCTGGGAAATGTAGAAGACCTTCCCATTAGTTCTAAAAGATCAAATGAGTAATGTTTTCTACTGAAGTAAATCTCCTCACACTATATTTATTGACTGGGAAGAGTCTTTAGCATGACATCTAGTTTACACCTTAAGCGGACACTTTTTTTCAGTTACTGGAGGGTTTAAGCAGCTGTGCAACAAATTACAACCAACCTGGTTTTTTAAATATGAGACATGATTCATCATGTTTGTTGGAAATAGTTAGAAGATTGTAAATGCAGCTGTTGAAAGACATCAGTTATCTGGATTTTTTTTCTCAAGAAAACCAGGCTTGTTTATAAGAGGTTGACTGGGGCCAGCTCCAGACACAGACCATATAAGCAGCTGTTAAGGAAGGACAACAGAATGCCAAGAGATGGCAAATAACCATGACTCCACTATTTATTTTGACTTTTTCAAAGCTCTAGAAGGCCAGGCTGGCTTTTGAAACAGGGAACTCCTTTTTCTTACACCTCCACACAGTATGCATTGTATTGAAAACATTGGGATTTCCTGCTTTACAGTGGAGGCCAAAGAATAGCTTAGTTCATAAATCCAACTACTACAGGCTGTTTCTTGTGAGCTAGTCCAAATGATTCTTTGCAAAGCCCCGTTTGCTGCTTGATGTACTTGACCTTAATTCTTCAACACTCCAGTGCAAGAAAAAGGAGATCGTGTTGGCTTCAGTTAAATTAAGGAAATGTGTGGAACAGTTGGCATGCTGGAGAGAAGGGATACCATCCAGAGGGACCTTGACAGGCTTGAGAGGTGGGACCATGCAAACCTCATGAAGTTCAACATGACCAATTGCACATGGGTCAGGGTATATGAGCCAGCAATATGTTCTTGCAGCCCAGAAAGCCAACCATTCCTTGGACTACATGCTTCTCTAAGCATGGCCAGCAGGTGGAGGGAGGTGATTCTCACCCTCTAGTCTACTTTTGTTAGATGTCACATGGAGTACTGTGTCCAGCTCTGAGGTCCCTAGCATACAAAATACATGGAGCGGGTCCAGAAAGGGGCAGTGAAGATGAAGAGGGGGCTGGAGCACCTCCCCTCTGAGGACAGGCTGAGAAAGTTGAGGTTGTTCAGTCTGGAGAAGACAAGGCTCCAAGGAGACCTTATAATAGCTTTCCAGTACTTAGAGGGAGCCTACAGGAAAGATGGGATGGAACTCTTTTTGGGACTGTAGTGATAGGATTAGGGGTAATGGTTTTAAAGTGAAAAAGGTTAGATTTAGATTAGATATTAGGAAGAAATTCTTCATTGTGAGGGTGGCAAGACACTGGAACAGGTTGCCCAGAGAAGATGTGCATATCTCCTTCCTGGAAGTGTTCAAGGCCAGGTTGGACAGGACTTTAAGCAACCTGATCTAATTAAAGATGTCTCTGG
Organism: Ceryle rudis; assembly: GCA_033439905.1. Classification (NCBI taxonomy): domain Eukaryota; kingdom Metazoa; phylum Chordata; class Aves; order Coraciiformes; family Cerylidae; genus Ceryle; species Ceryle rudis. The sequence goes on from JAAGNO010024348.1 coordinate 74,255, forward strand.
CCATGGCAAGGGGTTTGGAATGATCTTTAAGGTCCATTCCAACCCAAAACATTCTATGAAAAATAAACAATATAGACAGTAAAGTACTTCTGTCTTATTTAATGTAGTTTGGTTTAGGTTACTAGTCTTTAAAAATTTTATATTCCTAGAGGGTACAGATTTTTTTTTCAATTAAAAATGCATAAGATAATTATAGAACTTGTCTGGGGGATGCCAGAGGCACCAACAATTAAGCAGGAAACTGAGGTTTCAGCACTTAGAGATTCATGGGATACATAAGCTTGAGTTTCAGGAAATTTCATTAGCTGGGAACTAAAATGATTAATGGTGGAACAAAAACCCACGTGGGAGACTAACAGGACAGAGTACAGAAGTCAGATGACAGTAAAAAAGACTGGAATGGAGACTTAAACAAGGAAAAGCTGCAGTTTAAACCCTGGAAATGGAATGTAGGAGGTAGATCCTAACTCTGTAGAGTAGCATTTTCCCTATCCCTTTTGTGGCCAGGGGATATCTCTATTTATTTTGCTTGCAGCTGAGTTTAATGGGATGGATCACTCTTCCTCCTCTGAGCTACTGTTTCAAAGGAGGCTCCTAGCAGCCTTCACCTGGTTTACGTATGGCAGGCATCCTTTGGCGTAAACTGCACTAGCATGAGGTGGGAAAAAGGTTCCCTTGGTCTATAAGTTACAAGCTTGCAGGGACCATGGAAGACATCCCATCGCCCAATAGAGTGGAGTCAACAGGACTCCAATTCCTCCAGGGTAGTCACTTTAGGAAGAAATTTATTTCTGCAAATACTTAACGTTAGCCAGGGATGAACTAGTTACCTCCAGCTGCCAGCAGCCACTTACTATCTCCCAAACCAGAGAATACAAACATTTTCGTCCCCCAAATTTTGGAGGTGACATGAAGACATATGATCCAAGAAAGCCTGCAGGAAGACAGAAAAGCCAATTGTTTGAGAAACTAAGAAATATGATTATGGTCTGCATAACATCACCTAATATCACATGTCCTGTCATATTCTTTCTCATCATTGATGACACACATGAAATCTATAACTAACAATATGTTTCAAGTACAAAATACTCTTTGAATCAGGCAGACAGGTTTTGGTAATCCAAACCATGTCAAAAGTACCCAGTAGTTGTACATTCATTAAAATCAAAGCATAGGACCTGGGAAAATTTAAGATGCCACACTCAGACATAACATTTCCTTATATATTTGTGAAGCAGTTGCATTATTTTACCTACTGTAGTAATGAACAAGTTCCTTTAATTCTTCCTAAATTGGAAAATTGGAATAGAAATGAGTAGCAATCAAGTGGGAAAATGAATGACCGAGACCAAGCTTTAGAACATAGGCATTAGAAACTTATTTGTAATTTTAGAAAATGGTGTAATATTTCCAAATTCAGATATTGACAAAATTCAGCACTGGAATGTAGCTAAAAGGAGATCCATGCCACTCAGAACCAGTAAAGTGGAGGTATGCATAGTTTTAAGGCCATTCCCTAATGCTCTTTCTTCAAGTCAGTTGTATTCTTCTTATAACCATGTTCATCTTTGTGCAAATTCACATTAATCTCTTGGACATGCAGGTGGGGAATCCAATCCAGCAGATGGAAAACTAAGAGCATTTCCTTCAGATTTGTTATGATATTGACACCAGAGTGTGTGGTTTTTCTGGCAGTGCCAAATGTCCTTTGCAAGCAGAAGAAATGACCCAGGAACCAAAAGGATCCAGTGTGAACACTACTGAAATTCTTTATCAATAAAACACTCTACATATGTTAGGACTGAGAGGGATTTGCATGCTTTTGTCTGGATTTGTTCTCAAATGGCAGTCATATCCTAAAAGTTGTTAATGAAGAGCAGATATTTCCACTTCAATCTTTTCTTCTGTGTATAGTGCACAGAATTTGCAAGGAAATCAGTAATATTCATCCCACACCCTTTCATACATATTTTAGCAAAAATATGTATAAAAACATAAGACCAAAGTCTAGGAGAAAATAAATCTCTTAGGCTTGCTACAAGTTCAACACATAACATGGACTTTTTTGTTGGATTTTATCATGGACATAATTTTCCTGTCATTCACAATGATCCCCTGGACAGGAATTGTTTTGATACTGATGAGGACAATATAGCACTCAAGCACTTTTAGATTACTCTAAAATTTAGATTCTCTCACATTCCTGTAACAGGGAAAAACCCCATCTTTTTCTGTAGAACTGTAAGTGCTGTTGCCTAATGACTTTTTTCATTTTCTTTAGAAATGTCTCTGTAAGAATAGAAGGTAGGTAGCATAGAAACAGCAGAGTTTCTGTGTGAATATAAAGTCTAAGTATCTAAGTATTAGATATTTTTGCTTGTGAATGACACTACCAGTTTATCTTTATGGGTCAAAGACCTCTTTAGTCACTCTTCTGTTTGCATCTTTGAAATCTGTTCCACTTACTGTCCAACAGCTCAGAGCACTGCTGTAGTCCATCTGTTCTGAGACTGCTCTTCCACTGGGATAAGACCTGCTGTTATGATTTTGAGGCTTCAGACATAGAAACAACCCCTCCTTCCTTCTCTAAATATAACACTGTTTTTTCTGTAATCACTTCGTTATTCTGTGTGTCAAAGATAAGAACCATGAGCCAATTTTTGGTCATCCTGCTGCCAACTAGTACTTAAAATTTCATAGATGGCCTATGCCATGCTAATCGTGAGTTTAGCATGGATGTTAGACACAGGGAGGTAATGTGCAAAAGTTGCCAAGTCTCATTCTGAGTGCTAAAACAGGCTGTGACTGCTGAATGCAGATTCAAAAGCAATCAAACTAGGTGAGTCTTGGGAAAAGGGAAATGGGGCTGCTCACTAGATGAAAATCCATCTGAATAATGTCATATAAAACCAGTCTGGAGGGCTGATGCAAGGTGACCGCCTTCACCTTCATTTCTTTTTCATTTTCTGGAGAAAAAAAAATCATAAATCCTGCAGATAATGGTAGAACTGGTGGAATGAACAAATAGAGATTTCACATATTTTCATTGTCCAAATAAAGCACCAAATCTAACTTTGCTGATCTTGCCTTTCTGATTATTCCTCTAATGAAGAACTGGAGTTAGCCTTGTTACTGTAGAACATGCTTCCAACCCAGCTGTGAGAAATACACCTACCTACCAGTAGAAAAAGCATGGTAAGTATTAAAACAGTAGTGATCATTTATTTTGGAAGATGAAAGTGAAGAATTCAAGGATCATTCAAGCAATTTTTAATCATATCAAGCATCTGTAAAATAGACTCACAAGTGGTTTCTTTCGAAGCATCGATCAATTACTAATTGCAGTCTCTCTAACCAGGACAACTGTTTCAAAAAAGAGCCTTAAAGAGTTGCTGCAGACTGTTCTCAGACTGATTACTAAAAAAAGAGCCCAGATGATTAAAAAACTTTACATACAGGTTCAATACTCACATTTACCAAATATCCAATGTACTAATGTAAAACACCTAATGTTAGCTTCAGTAAAGAAAGAAATTTGAGGCATAACAGTGCCGCAAGGATGGCTTTCACATCATCCTGACTGTAGTAAAGGATCCATCACCCAGGTAAAAATTTAAAACTTTTAAAAAAATGTGTGAATTAAACTGAAGGTATGGAAACTTTCCCTGGGAGTTATTATCAACTTAATAACCTACAGTTTTATCACCATACCAGAGAAGTGGAGCATGGCTTCATTAAAATCCTTTTTCAATACAATTAATGAAAGTGTGTTCAGTCATATTGCATGTGTTCCATAACTGGAGATCATAGTTTACCTAATGTACAGTGTCCCTTGACTTAGATATGAGCAACTTATGAATAATTATTATATCCTATAGAAATAATTAATCTCTCTTTTAAAATATTTTTATTGTTACTAATTCCTCTGTTGTGTCTTCTGTAATGAACAAGACCAAGGAAAGTAAAAAAGATTCTGCTGTAGACATAATTTTTTTTCTTATCTTTTCTGTGTAACAGACAGACATCAGCTGGAGGTGATGGAGACAGCAAGGTCATCAAATTGGACACGGCAAAAACTTCACACTTCATGAACCTTGGCTTCCATTGTGAAATATGGACTTACAATACAGAACAGCAACACTCTCAGCTAAATGGTATTTCTATTTTTATACTACTTTTATGATCTTATTGCTGGATAACTAGAAAAGCATTTTCTAATTATGTAAATCCTATAGTATGGTTTGGATATGCTTTGGTTGTTTGTTTATCTTGGGCAGGATATACAACCTATAATGTAGATTAAAGTATTTAAGAATTTTAAAGAAGCTAATAAGCTCCCTGTATTTATTTATTTATTTATTTCTAGTCTTAAAGTTTGTATAAAATAAAACTTAGAGTAAGGAGAACTTTTTACAAGCAAAGAAAGAGTGTTTTACTATCAAACTATTGCAAATCTTGATATTTGGATACTACCATCCCTGATGTATTATATACACTGGTATCAGATGTCATTTTGGGCAATGCAAAGATACCAATACAAAAAAAAAAAAAAAACCCACCATGAAAAAAAAACCAACAAAAACAAGACCAGGGCATAAATTAAAATTTTCAGTGAAACACCACCTCTAGCTTCACTGATGACTAGAAAAATCAATGCATTTTTGGTTTTGCTGATCCATTGCTGAGTCACAGTCCTAAAATAAAAATAATTTCCATCCTGTTTGTTCTAGAAACTTCAAAATTGCCTCTCACCCACAAATCAGAAATGATAGTCACCTCGGCCATTCAAGAGATTTTCAAAGTGATTGCAATAATCATGCAAACTTTACAAAAAGGACAGCTGCAACGAACATTCGCACAGTTGCACTGCAGAATTTTCCACTGGGACATAATATTCTCCCTCACTGTAAGTTTTGCAGTAGCCAAGCAACATCAATGTTGTCCTCAGTGCTTACAGTTCTCTGGTTTACTAATCCTCACAGATCATACTGTCTAAAGGTGTATGGAGCTGCAGGCAGGATGTGAGTCCAAAGCTCATGAGAGGAGTGGCTCTACCACTGACTCCCCAACATGGCCTTCAACAACTTAGTTACTTCCCTTAACTTTTGTGGCCTAAATGAATCATTGCTTCCATGTATGTGAGAACACCAAGCCACAAACTAGCAGGCCATTATATCTTGCAATATATTAGAAAGGTCTGCTATTCTGTGGTTACAGGATTATCTATATCCTCTTTTCTAATATCTCTGAATATGCTCACCTCAGGTCTTGGCCTTTTAAACTCTATCTTGAGGTTAATAACCTCTGTATCAGCTTATTTCACTCCCCTAATCCAACAGATTTATCTCGTTTGAAGGTAATGGAATTTATGGTTGCCAGACTCCTTTGTGAGCATGTGTTTATATATCTATCTATACATAAATATTTATAATGTGTAATGATAATAAAATACTTAATTTGTTAAAGTTTATATGTATAAATGCTTACATTTTTAGCTAGTTGAACAAGCTTTAAAAGTGAAAAAGAAAAAAAAAGATTTTTCAGTGAGCCAAAGCAAACATCTCTCTTACTGAGTTCCCTGTTTTTCTATAAGATCACTATGTGTCACCCACAGTACTGTGTGTGTGGGTGCTCATAAACAATCTGTGTAAAAGGAACACCCAAAACCTCAGCTGGTGTTTGCCTGACAGTGATCAGGCAGAGGAGGAAGACAACCACCAGCTGGGTTGAAGAGTAACCAGGGAATTACAAAGCCTTCTAAAACAAAGGAGTAGTCTTAAAAGGAAGTTTAGAAACATGAAAATCTGTAACAGTGGAGAGACACTTTGTCATGGAGACTAGGCAGTAGATAACCTGGTTTTGACACTGCCAGAAGCTGTCCCATTGACATCACAAGCTCCATCTGAGGCCAAACAGAGCATCCCCCTTGATGAACACCATGAAGAGCCTGCATCCAACTAATGGACAGGAGCAACCAGTACGTGCACCTGGGGTGTGTGGGTGTCAGACTGTGTGTACACCAATGATTTTCTCATTGGTAGATTAGCAGATTGTCAGGGCAGCATGGTTGGCTGTGAAGCTGGAGCACCTGTGGCTTATCATAAGTGAGGAAGGGAAGCTGCTTCTCAGGAGAGGTGTGACTGTGTGTATATATGTTTAGGATGTTATAGAAACAATCGTAGAAAAGTTTGTAGAAATTTCTATGTGTATATTAACATTTCCCAAATCTCCAATATTGTAGCTTATCTGTACACTGCTGATAGAGAACCTGAACATATAATTTACTGTTTGCCAGTTAATTAAAAAACATTTATTTATCAACACATCACTTCAATCCTGATTTCATATATTTTGTATGAATTTAGCAGATATTCCTTGTAATAGTGGTGACCTAGACATGACTATCTTCTTCAGGCACCTACCAAGCCTACCCCTTGCATTTGTCTGGTGGTGTTTCCTTCATGAGAAAACAATCTCCTCTCACTTCTCTCTCTTTATTTGTCTGCTGTATCAACTATTCCTGAACATCTTAGTTTTGAAGACTCCCTAGAGACCAAACAAACCCTGCCAGCAGCCCCCAGAGGACACTAGATTTCTCTGGAGGAGTAGGTGAGAGCCATCTCAACCCATTCTTTTGCCATTTGTAAACGGACAACACCTTGTTGGGTAACCCAACATATTTATACTGGAGACATGATAACTGAAATAACCAAGCCAACATATGGTACTCATAAATTATTACAGGGAAGTTCTATATCTGTCACAGGTTGTCGGTGAGCAAGTTCCAAGGAAAGGCAACTGTTCCCAGAGATACTGGATTCTCACAGAGAAAGTGTTTTGACTTATTTATTGAGTACATGAGTTGAATTTTTTTTTTTTTTTCAAATTGCAAAAGCAAAATAAATGTTTGCATACCTCCTAGACTTTTTTAGCATGTATCACTAGCGATTGCCTTTCCTTCCTTCTCTTTATCCATCCATATCCTCTCAGGTTGACAGCCTTTAAAAAACGTATCTGGTAGAGATGTTTGGTCCAAAGCCTAGTCCTAAGTAAAATCCTTGAGACACTTATTGTGTGGATTTAGGGACTTCTGTACCAGCTGCTTTGATCTTCTAATCTGTTTGTAGTGCTCTGAATTGCTAACACAGACCTAGGACTGACTCCCATTTTTGCAGTGATGCCCCCAAGCTCTCTAACAATCTAATGCTGTGTTGTATATTGTAATATTGTAATATTGTGTGGCTTTAGTAACATGATGCTCTTGTTAAAACTCTAGCTCCTGGAAATGCCTCATTTTTAGAGTCATCTAGGCTTTCACCAAACAGACGACAACTTTTGTAGAGCTTCTGATTAAAGGGAAAAGCTTGGAAATGTGTCATGAAAGCACCCTACCAACTCTTAACTAGCATGCAAATGTAATAATTTAAAAGTCTAATGTTTCAAAAGTCTCTTGTTTTGATTCTGAGGGTAAATGTATGATTTTGATTGCTTGTGATCAGGACTGCAAACTAAGTACAGTGAAAGCAACAATACATAAATAATTCCCAATGGGCAAAGTAAACACATTCAATTATAAAAAATATTTTTTGCTGTTTTTTTCCACCTAGCATTTAATAACCACAGGAGGAAAAAAAGCAGTAGATACATCTTTGTATCTACCTCAAATTTTTCAGGCTAATATGTTCATTTTACAAAGAACTCCTGAAAAAAACCCAGAGTGGCAAGCGCTAGCTCTCACTCTGGCACTGGCTGAATGAGGAAAGAAATCCTCTGATGTCCCAAGGAACAGACACTGCCAAGCACTCCTGGTGCACTGATTGAGAGGCACAAAGACATACTGTTGTAAATCTTCACAAATAACAAAGCAAAATATTGTGCATCCAAGGGAGAAGAGAATACAAAAGTCAAAATACTATCAGTGACATGACTGGTAAATATGACCCCTTTTGTGCAAAGACCAGTCTTACATACAGTGCAACAACAGACTGTGCAGAACCCTTTGGCATGGTTTCCACTCCCTGTAGCTGCTATTTTCCAGGGACCAGATTGAGGGATTTCATCACAAGCCTACATCATTGTTTGCACAGACTTGCAGCAACTAAGACAGAGCCTCAAAAAGGGCATTAGCCTGATGAGCCATGAGCTCCCTTCTTGCCCTTTCCATACAAAGACATGACAGATCACCCTGCACTACCCCCATGGAGTCCATGCTCCAGACCTGGACATGAGCATGAAGAGAAGAGAAGATTCCCTGCAATGTTGCTGCCATGTATACACACACCCACACAATGACCAAGGACATTCTGGATCTGTTTGCTAGTTTGTAGCATTGCTAATATTCCTCGATTGTATCTTTTTAAGCCTGTGCCTATTAGGCTTTTGGCTTAATCATCTCTTCAGCATTGTTTAATCTTCTTGAAGACTTGATCTTCAGCAATAAACAGCTTGCAATTGAAAAATGTCTATCATGACTTTATATTCATATATTCATATCCTTCTTTCCACGTTTTATTAATGTGTTTAATAGATAAGATCCAGTTTATGAAACCAAATTATAACACACACTACCATGTTCAAAATTCAAATATTGATGTGTCCTGATCTTATCATGCAGAGAATTCATTTAATATCCTTGGGTAAATGCTTTCTCTCATTTGAAGAAACAACTCTATTTGAGAAATACTGAAAACTCAGAATAATTTGAATTAGTCAGTGAACTGTAATGAATACTAGTTTGAGTTAGTTCTGTAAACTGGCATTTATTCCCTGACTTCTCTTCCACCTACTATCTTTTGTCTCAAAGTGGTAAAATTATCAACAGCTAATAACCCGTCTCACATTTTGGTTCCCCGGGTAAATTAGCATTTGGCAGTATCTTGTACTGCATTTTATATCAGTGTTGCAATGTAATATTAAAATGTAGTTGTTGTCTGAAACAGCGTCTGCTTTTGGACCATCCTAATTTTCCTATCTGTTAGTAATTTTCATCATAGACTTTCACAGTTCAGAGTCAAATCAAAAAGTTTTCCCCCAACTGTCAGTTTTGAAGACTGGAAATAGAAATTCACTGTGGATTCCTTGAGCTTAAAGCTAGAGTATTGTTTTAATTCAGCAATAAAAGATCTACAACTGGTTTTGTTAACTATCAAATGGTTAACTAGGAAAAAAAAAGTCCAGCGGATTATTATTGGCTGTGCAGTAGTAACAGAGTAACACCAAATCTGAGCTGTCACTGGGATCACACCTATATAATGGAATTTTGATCTCACTTGCTATAGTGTGTGAATATCTTGATCCTAATGGTGCTGTGGGAGGTTGGGAGCTACTAGCGTTTCTCTTTCACAGGTGGGGAAGACAAGTACCAAGAAGCCAACTCACTTGGCAAGGCCAAACCACAAACAAGTAGCACCCGCTAAACCCAGCAATGTTGGCCTAAACCCATGCCCTGTGCATTGGATTGCTGGTCATCTTCTGTTTATGTATGCACCAAGAAATGGACAAAATAATCAGGTGCTACAGGAACACGAACAAGGTGATGGTGATTACTGTTATATAGTAAGGACATGGCTACCTCTTTCATGAAGTGTGTTTTTTATGACAACATCATGGTATTGAGAAGGAACCATAGTATGTATTCTTTATGTGAACAGACATCTTAAGCTATCCTTACAATATTCCTGATGAAAATCAGAGTTTAGTACCTGTAATTTTGCTTATTCACTCTCATGCCCTATGTAGAATCATAGAATATCTCTAGTTGGAAGGGTTCTATAAGGATCATCAAATCCAATTCCCTGCCCCTCACAGGACTACCTAAAACTAAATAATATGACTAAAAGCATCATTCAGATGATCCTTGAACTCTGAAAGGCTTGGTGCCATGACCACTTCCCTGGGAAGCCTGTTCGAGTGACCAACCATCCTCCCAGTGAAGAACCTTTTCCTAATGTACATTGTGAACTTCCTCTGACACAACTTCATTGCATTTCCTCATGTTCTATCTCTGGTCACCAGAGAGAGATCAGCACATCCTCCTTTACCATCCACCTTGAAGTTATAGACTGCAATGAGGTCATCCCTTAGCCTTCTCCAAAATGAATGAACTAAGTGACCTCAGATCTTCCTCTGGACACATAATAGTTTGATGTCCTACTTATACTGAGGCACCCAAAACTGCACACAGTACTTGGGATGGTGCCAAAGCCATGCAGTGGGACAGTGATCTCCCTCAACTGACCAGCTATGCTGTGCTTGATGTGCCTCAGGACACGGTTGGTCCTTTTGGCTGCCAGGGCACAGTGTTGACTCATATTCATCTTGCCATCAACTCAACCCCCAAGATCAATTTCTACAGGGCTGCTCTCCTGCCTATCATCCCCTAATTTGTATGTATAACCAGGCTTACCCTCTCCTAGGTGGAGAACAAGAGCACTTGCTCTTGTTAAATTTCATGTGGTTGGGGATTTCCCACCTCTTTAGTATACACAGATCTTTCTGCGAGTCTTCTCTACCTCTGAGAGAGTCCAAAGCTCCTCCTAAATTAGTTCCATTGGCAAACTTACTTAATGTACATTCATTTCCTGCATTCCGATAATTTATAAATGGTCTATATCATTAAAGAGCACAGGCCCTAAAATTGAGCCCTGGGGAACCCCACTGGTGACTGGCAACAAGCCTGAGGTAACCCCATTTACTATAATTCTTTGAGCCTGACCCACCAGCCAATTCAACAGCTATATAAATCCCTGTTTTTTCTTAGTCCTATAAGTTGATAAGCAGATATTTAGTGTGCACTTCCTTGCTTTTCACAGAGATTTCTGCCTTTGCTTCATGTTCTTTCTCTTATTTGTGTCCACATATCCACTGAGTGAACTACTTTTCCTGCTCTATTACTCCACTGACCTTCTAACCTTCCAGGTCTGTTCAGTACTTAATCCACCAAGACCTGTCCATGGGATTTAATAACATTCAACAAAAAAGACACAGAATATGATCTGTGAAATATTCAGTCTGGAAATTAGATTTCCATCTCTAAAAGCAGAATGAACCTTTCACCTGGAGGACTGGGAGCAAGAAATCAAGCATAACAGAATGCAGTTATCTAAATAATGATATGGATTTTTTGTTAATAACCATACTGATAAATTAAAGCAAGGCAGGCACTGATCCTGAAAGTACAGTGGCATAAACTGGCTACTGTTAATGTTTAGGCTTACTCCCTTCCTGATCAGCTTCATATAGGTTGAATGGTCCAAACTGAGGCAAGTAGAAAACTAAGAGTTTCTCTTCAGAGATGCAGGTGTATTTTACTAGAGTCCATCCTTTAGCATTCCTCTTTGGTCTCTGTCCTCGCTTACAACGTACCTCTAACCATAATTTTCCCTACCCTAAAAGGGAAAGGCTGCTTCTTTTTCTCCTCTTCTGAACTTGAATTGGCAGCACTGTTTCATATGCTTTACAGCAGCATAAGATTCTTTGTAAAGCTGCTGAGCATAGTGACTGGGTTTCTGATGATGATACATCTGTTCTAGTTGATACTTCAAATTGTGTGTGGTTTGAAGATGGGAAGATGTGGGCAGTGCATGATTTGGAGGGTAAAAGCTGACCGGCCATAAAGGATGGAGTGAAACTGCACACAGAACTGCCAGGTCTGCTCTTGATCCTGACCTCCCCCTGCTCAGGCAAAGACAAACTTACTTTTGAATGCTGAATTCCCTGGAAAACTCCTGCTTCTCTTTAAGTGGAGAATGTTGTAGGGAAGCAATGGTAACAGATGAAAGGAATGCACCAGCTTGGATTGCTGTGCTGTACTGCAACTTAAAGAATCTCTTAAATATGTTAACCTCTCCTATTACTTTCTAAAATACCACTTAAAATAGTAAGTGTAGAAGAATCTTGTTTAATGATTAGGGATTCCTGGTGCCAGGTCATGCACAAACATGTTTAGATACATAGCCTGTGTCTGCATGACATATGGCTAAAGCAAACGGAAAGGTTTCTTGTTGCAGTGTAGTAAGTTATACTCTGCACATAATACAAATTATGTTTGTCACTTGTAAGGGAAAAAGAGTAACAGTTTCAGTTCTGTCTTTGTCACTCAAAAATATTGACAGCTTTAATTATTATCTTGCATTAACTTTAAGCAGTCATGCTGAAATTAAACGCCAAAATAATCAATGTATTTGTGAGTTGAGTTGAGTTCTGAAATGTGCTAGTTTCCTTGTGGGAGAAGAAAGGATTTCATCCTCAGGGAAAGGAGATTTTCTGTGCTACAGAAGTGGCTCTGTAGCACATCCTTCTCTGCTTAAACAATGTGACTCATCTGCTCTCAGTCTGGAGTTCTGCAAATTATGATACTGTAAAAACATGCAAAGTTCACACTAAGTTCACAGAGCTACAAAAATAATCTGTTTCCCAAGCAATGGATGATCTAGCAAACAGAGCTCTGTGCTGGAATTCATCAGTCCTGAATCCTGCTCTTGACTATGCTACTGATTTTTTGAGTGACTTAGGAGAACTACCTTCTCTCTAAAATGTCTTTTGCTTCCCTGTCTTTGTCTTGTTAAACTCTCCATGCACAAAGGCTCAAAGGTGAAGTCTGTCATAGTCATCAATACTGATATGCATTTTTCCAAACTCATCACCTGTTTAAATGCTATCTTCTCTTTGGCCATGACATATCCTAACTTGGCCTGTTCTGATCCATTCCAGATGCTGTCATAATTTTTTTTTTTTCCAGGTCATTAATTTGACCATATCATCCTTTTCTCCATGCTCCCAGCATGGGCTTTCACTTCCTTGCTGCATCTAAGAGAGGCTTGTCTTCACTGTTAACACTCTCTGCATGCTGTCCTCAGTCATTATCTCCAATTCAGTGACAATTCAGAGAGATTCTCCTTCTGAGTGGCCAATACTAAACATTCACATAATCCTTTTGTGCCTTTTCTCATGCTGCATCTAATTCTGAGAAAAAAGTTTCCTTGACACCTGCAAACTGACACACTCTTCTCTGTTAAACTCTCTAAAAGAGTTTGCTTCCCCCACTATGTATTAAAAGAATAAAATAAAATCCCAGGTTTGTCTCCTTGTATGCTGGTTCTATAGCCTAGCCAACATCAGCTTCGCGTTTTCTTTTTGTTCCACATCTACCCACTTGTCTCCTTTTGTTTTCCCAGGCTTTTCACCTTGTTTGTAAGGTCTTTGGTACTGAGACAGCCTTCTGATTTTTCCTGGTACTGTGCTCTTCCTATTCATGTATCAGGCTCCCTGGGTGCTATGGCAATATGAGCAGTAAAGCACTGAATCACAACTTGGTTTAAGCATCACAGGAGAAGAACAAGCCAACAATATGAGCTGAGAAATGCAGGGATACTCTCCACATGTATTTTCCTTTTTAAGTCCATTCAGTGTGGAACTGAATTATCAGAAGTACAAAGCAACAGCAGGTAATGAGAGTACAGAGTTAGAGCTTGATCCTGTCTCTGGAGTCTAACACCTCCTCATGGCCAGTTTCTGAGGAAGTCCAGCCTTTTCCATTGCTTCCAGATTGCTTATGCAACTGGCACAGTGCAGTGGATAATTAGGCCCATACTGTGACATATGAAGGTTTTTAAGCACATTATACTTGATTTCAGAATGTCTAGTCCACAGCTTGATATTTACAAAGCACTGAAACCTGCTGCAAAATAAACAGAAAACGTGTAAATCATAGTGAAAACAAGAATGATTATGTGGTGAAAGCACTGGACTGGGTTCAGGAATTAATACAAATAATTCTCAGGTGCTGAGCTCTTTTTCTCCTTTGCCTTCTCCTTTACCTTCTGCAACTGCAAGCAAATTACTCATTAACTGGATCCAAGAAAGTCATTAATGTTCTTACAGATTTTCATGGAGCCTGACTAGCTGTTCTGGTGATAACTGCTCTAAGTGATGTGGCTTGCATTGTTTTTATAGGGACAGTCTCTTCGTACATCTGATCATATCAACAACTGATCATACACAGAAGTGTATACTGCTGAAAGAACAATGCTGTTCTAGCACCTAGTAGAAAATACTCAGTGGGGAAAATGGATTATGAATGAAGATTTTAGCCTAATTCTGAGTGACTTCTGCCTGGAAGTGTTCCTTATTCATGCGCTGGTTTTGCTGACAGTGTATCTATACTCTTTGCTAAGATTTTCTGTCCCACAAAAGCTTCTAGGTCTAAGCCCTGTTTTTTCAACAGACTAAAGCTTTTTTTTTTTTTTTAAAAAGGTATGAGAAAGGAGTCATAAGGTACAAAGTACTTGGATTCCTAGTAATGCCACAGTGTCCCTGGAAGTTTTGCAAGTTACTAAGTTGAAATGTGTGAACATAAAACTGATTCCCTCTGTTTTGATCAGCTTCATGAAGCCCAGAAGAGCTGTGCTATAAATGTTCTGTTAGGTACTTCCTGGTGATACCAATACTCTCTTGAATCAAAATGAAATTATGCACTTATTGGAAGTTAATATCCCTGTAATTAGTTCTAAAAGTCAATTTGGTATACATGGTATTTCAAACAGCCATAGTAGTGTCATTGTTAAAAAAATCCCATCTGCAAATCTATGACTGTAATGTTTTTTCAGCTTCTGGTTAAAAAAACCTTGATTAGGAGAATTCAGCCAGTATGTCCAGAATGGTAAATTCAAAAGATGTATAATCAGTTTATTAAAGCTTCTATTCCCTTGCAATTACCTGATAAACAGTCAACATGGAAACCTGTAACACACTCCTGCTCTTTTTCCAAAATAAAACTAAGAGCTGTCATAGATCTGTAGTGTATCATTTAAGCACAACCACCTTCATCTTTTTACAGTAATTAAATTTCTTAAATCTATCATCTTCTCCAGGGTTACTGCACAGCCCTCCTAATGTGGAGTTCTCTGCCTTTGATCAGTAAGAGAAGAGGAGTGATAGAGATACTTCCAGGGAACAGTAACAGTCTATATGTCACTTTGTAGATTTAGTGTCTCCAACTACCGTTTGAAACTATTTTCAAGGTGGCATCAGAAATATTGCAAAGTCCTAGACCTTGCTGCTGTTATAAAACTAACAGCACAAACAAGAATGTGTCTTTCACTAGCATTAGTAAATGCGAAACCAAGAAATCCATACCTACATACCAGCTGCACCTTTGAAAGTATCTCCAAATGTCTCCACTTTACTGATTCAGCTGTGCAACTAGTTCTAGGACAAGGCTGAAGAGGTGAATTTCACAACACTTTGCCGAAGCTGGAAGAGGCTGCAATAGTCAACTTCTAGTTGTAGAAACTGGTATCAGCAGAATCCTCAGAAAGGGAAAGGATTGCTGTCTCAACTGGACAGTATTTGGTTAAGTAACTGAAATCCTCCTTATGAGGCTCCAGTTCCCATCCTCCAAAGTCTGTTGTTTTCCCATGACAAAGAGGGCACTGGTGTGTGCATTCATGCCTAGGAATTCAGCCTTGGATAAGCATTAAGCAGTTAGGAGACCTTATTGTGGTCCTCACTACTAGTATTTTTCAATACACTACAAGAGGAACAAGAGAAGAGGAAATTGCTATTACAGTGCGTCTCTCACAACAGACCTGTTGCAACCTGTTGCGACCTGTTGCCTCCATGGCTGGAGGCAAAGCTACTGTTACCAACTTTTATGTATTCCAGGCACTCTGCAAGAACAAGTCTCCACCATACACCTCTGGGCATTGCAATTACTCTCAGCAGCTGACAGACCTGGCTATAGGCTCTACAGTTCCATATTATGTGGAAGATTTCCTGTGCTCTCCACATTAAAAAGTATATGTGATAATGTTCTTCCAAAGATGCACTGCTGCTCTTTGCCACATATCAGTTATATAATTTGCTTTGTATTTACTGGAATGAATGGCAATTGTTCATGCAGTGCAAGTCTCTAATTATTTCATTTCCTTTGTCTTTATATGACCTTACAAACCTGCCTCTTCAATGCAAGGATCATCAATTGCTGTTGAAGATTAGTTAGGCTATATTAAGAGAGTTTCAATACTTCTCATCAGCATTTTTCACTACTTAAACAGGAGATTTTTAAAACATGCACCAGTGAACCTTTGCAGGAGAGGAGATAGGCTTGAAAGATAATGAAAAAAATGAATGGATTTATACTTGAACATAGAGTTGAAGTTATGCTTAACCTAGTAAAAATTTTTAAAACACTGGCTAGTTCAATCTGTGATTATATTGGAAAATCTCACTTCCCCCCCACACACACTTAGACAAGGTTGTTATTATCAGACACGAGTGAAGGGTGTTCCTCAGTCTATTCATTGATGAACTGAATTTACAAACATAATTACTCTTCCCTGTACTGCTAATCCTCACATTAAATCAAGCTTCAAAGCTTCTTCTTTAAGAGACTGCTAATTCCCTTCTCTTCTCAAGTCCTCTCAACTGCTTCCTCACGCTATCTGCTCCTACACAGTTTCTTACTCCACACAGCCCATTTTGCTTCCTTCTACCTCTCTGTACCATGGTAACTTTCATTCATGGTTACGTTAGCTCTCTTGCTACAGAACTTTCCCACAGCCCCTCCTAAATCTGCTTCTCAAAAAGTATTTCTTGTAGATATAGTCTCAGGAAAAAGTACTGTACTGTCCAAGTCTCTGTCCATTTTGCATAAGATATGATTCTCTATTCACTGCCATCCTATCCAAGCACTCCAGTTATTAATCTGGTAAATCATTTATCTGGGTTCTGTCATAAAATCTTTTAGTCTGAGACCTGGGTGGAATCACAAATATAATGAGCAGTGCCAGGATTTCAGCCTTTATGTAATAGCCTGCTAGAAAGAGATTCCTGCTATGTCTACATCATCTACTGAAGAGCAAACACTGTGTTCTGCTTAGCACAGTGACAGCACACAGTCCTCTATAAATCATCACCACTCATACATACAGCTATCCAAACAGCATTGAGGGAAGAGCACTGCTTTTTACTTCAGATAAAATATCACAAAAACTAAGTGATCCGATTGGGTATTAAGTGGACACGTCAAAAAAGTCATCTTTAAACTCTTGTTAAGAAAGTGTGGGCACAAAAGGATAATGGAGGGGAACATTGCAAAGCTCTGATATTGGGAATTTTTTCACACTACTAAACCTAGAGGGAATTTCTTTCTAAAGAAAAGAAGAATTCTGTTTCCATAGCAACTCAGTGCTAGGGCCCCCTTACAGTCCTTACAGTCCAAATTTAGCAGAATTATATGTGCAGGTTTATTCAGCATACTACTTTGCACTTGAGGCTATGATGAAACCACTAACCTCACTGCATTTGGGATGTCAGGCTGAATTTGAACTGGAAGTGACAATATTTCAAACAAGTCTAACCCTAAAAATAACATGCCTTGAAGAGAAGGAAGAAATTATAGGTGATAATGGGGCATAGACTACCATCTTGATAATGACTTGAAAAATGAAAAAAATGTTATAAAATGGCTTAGCATGTAAATATTTTTTTTATCTTAGTCTTGACATTAAGTTCTATGAAACAAGGTACATCAGTGATGGTTCTTTCCCCTGTATTGTGTAGATTGGCAGCTATTCTGCCTTTACTCAGACGTGAGGTCATGTAACCTGTCCACAGTGAGATATTTTACTGCAACTTTTTGAGCAGTTATAAGTGATGCATGAGGACAATACATGTGAGTGTGTAGAGAAACCTCTGCACCTTACCTGATGTTGCTTTACTTGTGTTTTTGAAACAGTTAAAAGACAAAAAGCACACCAAATAAAAATACTGCCTACTTAACCAATGCTTTCACCATCCTTAAAAACAAACAGAGGAGGGCATGGTAGCTCTGAAATGTGTCAGCTCTGTAATCAGGCGATGGGTACTTAGCCGAGGCAAAGTGAAGTTCAGGTGGCTAGAAAATCAAAGTAAGAACAGAAGAACCATAATGAGGATGAGGCTCATTAGAGAGGTGGAAAGTGCTACTGCAGAGTTTTAACATCAAGTCCTCAAAGCACTGCTTGAGCTTGGTAATTACGGTATGAGCTGTAAGCTCAACATCTTTTTGGCTGAAACAGGTAAGTAGAGTCTTTCCCTGCTCTCAACAGTACTCAAGTGTTTTAACCACATTACATACAGACTATGGACAGGTCTGTGGTGTTAACAGCAATGAAGTATTGAAAAAAAAAAAAGGTTGCCAGTTTTCCGACTGTGTCAGATATTTGAGAAAACATCAGCAAACTTAGACATCTAAGTATGGTGTGTGTCAAATACCTCTTCACACTAGAGGAAAGAAGTACTTTCCTTGGGTTGTTGGTTTTTTACAACAGCTATCCAATTTCAGGATCAAATCTGTAAACTTTTAGCTTTGTTTGATCACAGTGTCATTTTGCTATACGCATTGTTCTATGCTTTCATGTTTTGTCTCTGCTCCAAAGCTGATGAGGGAGAAAATGACCATCATAACCTTGAATATCAAATGAGCAAAAGCCTGACTTCTGAGCTAAAGCAAAACATTACATTAGTTATTAGTAAGTAGATGACTTCTGACAATTTATTAATACAGACTGCAGCTAATTCAAAGTCACAGGAAGAGCAAAATGTCTTCTGTGTGTGGGTGTAAGTATGCCAATAAAGGGAGACCACCTACTTATACTAGCAAGCTTTAGCTTTGCTTCAGTATTAACATTTCAATTGCCTTTTGCAAGAAATAAAAGGAAAGTAAACACATTTCATCTGATCATCTTTTCAGTGATTCCTAAGAAAACTGAAAAGACATCTAACCAACAAATTAAAGCTCCTTTTAACACTTTCACCTTCGTCAGAAGGATAAATTAAGGTACTTAAGCATCAGCCTCTCGGGAAACTGTGGAAGCTGCATAGAAAACTAATTGGCTGACTATAATTTGCATATAACTATTAAATATTAATAAGGTTAGTAATTTGTGAGGTTTAACCAGGAGTGACTATATAGCAACTATCTAAACGCTCTATCCAGAAACAAGGTGCAATGTAAAGTGCTTGTGTCCAGCTAAACACTGGTGCAACCTCTATTAACTCTAGTCTGTCATGTCCAGCAAAGGCCATAGAGAGAAAGAGGAAAAGAGGGTACAAACTCTCTGTCTGCCTCCTACCCCTGTCCCATCCCCAGCAGCTCTGACTCAGTTCATTGAGCCACTCAGGGCACTGGCAGCAGTGTTGGCACTGAATCCCAGTGGTGGTGTTAATTTTCCCATGCCAAAACCAACCCAAGGTGGCCTTTCTGCCTAATTCCTGTCAAAGCTTGAAAGACAGCATCAAGGGATACAGTGCAGACCCTGTGTGACAGCTGTCTGTGTGCCTGGGACCTTGTCCTCCTCTTGGCACATAACTTGAGAGGCTCCAAGACTACTTCCCTTCATATAGACATTTTGCTTCTTCTCACAGAGCAGAATGAGGCACTTGGTGAGGATTTTTAAGGGCAAACAAGCCAGTCTCATGTTCAAGATGTTTTGCAGGTTATATATGATATGAATCTTGACCACTCAATTAGTCCAAATGCATGCCTTCCAGTTAACTCAGGCTTAAAAATGTCTAAAAAAGGATTTACATCTAAAGTTCAGGCTAACTGTGACATGAAAAACATCCCTTAAAGGCAGTCAAAAAAAGGATTGAGTCTAATAACATAGTCTGATCTGTTTTCTAGTTCTCTCCTTCCCATTCAGGGAAACTGGGCAGCAGACACAGGGATGTTCAAGAACCCCCACAGTGCTCCAGATCCTGCTTCTTTGCAGAGAGTCATTCCTATAAAAGTGATGACTTCCAAGTCTCACATGTCAAGGCAGATGCCACCACATTACCAGGCTGCCACCCTGCACCTCTCCAAGACCACCAGGATCCATGTGGGAAAATGGACTCTACATCAGAAGCGATATCAGGCAGCCAAGCATGAGCTAGCCTGTCATTGTTGAGCAGCTTGTGTGAAACAAAACAAGTATTAAGCGAACAATAAGAACTATCTTTCCCAAGATGTTCAATGAAAGCTTTCAACAGTACATGCCTTTCCTTTTTCATGTAGTTCTCCCACATGAATTGATGATATGATAGAAAGTAAGTGACTGAATAAATCGGACAGCCACCTGCAATTGACAGGGTGAAAACACCAATAAAGAGTTTTGTTCATCCTTCCTCCAGCTAGGGGAAAACCTAGGTGGTTTGCACTGTTAAAGGCATGAAGATTTCGATTGAGGGGTGAAAATTTCTTATTGCCAGTGCCTTTGTGCCTAAAAATTGGGATGAATGGACATGTAATTCTAAAAGGCCAGGTTTTTTATGTAAGAAAACAAAACCATAAAAATTAGTCATCCATTTGAAGAGCAAAGTCAGAAGATAATTGCTAAAATACATTTTCCTTTCCACCTAATCCTGCCTCAGAGCATGTGAACAAGCGTCATTGCTCTCTACAGCTCTCTGAGGAGGGTAAGTGGAGAGGGAAGTGCTGACTGGTTGCATTAAGATTTGGGTGGATTTAGGAAAGCATGACTAGCAGGTAGACAGAGGTTCTCCTCCCCCTCTGCTGTGCCCTGGCGAGGCCACATCTGGAGTGTTGTGTCCAATTCTGGGCTCCCCAGTTCAAGAGAGATAAGGAACTACTGGAGAGAGTCCAATGTAAGGCTACAAAGTTGATGAGGGATTGGAACATCTCTCTTACGAGGAAAGGCTGAGTGGTGCCCTGAAACAGAACAATGGGCAATGGGCACAAACAGGAACACAGGAAGTTCCACCTAAACAAAAGGAAAAATTTCTTTCCTTTGACGATAACAGAACCCTGCAGCAGGTGGCCCAGACAGGTTATGGAGTCTCCCTCTCTGAGACTTTCAAAACCCATTTGGATGTGATCCTGGGCCACCTGATCTAGGTGTACCTGCTTTAGCAGAGAGGTTGGACAAGATGATCCCCAGAGATGCCTTCCAAACCCTACCATTCTGTGATCCTGTGATTGATTCTGTGATTCTGTGATCTCTTCTTCCTGATATGCAGTAATAGGAAACATGGGAATCTTTCAGAGATGCTCCAGAGGAGGTTTAGGCTGGAAATTAGGAAACATTTCTTCATCAAGAGGGTGGTCAAGCACTGGAACAGGTTTCCTAGAGAGGTGGTTGATGCCTCAAGTGTGTCAGTGTTTAAAAGGCATTTGGGCAATGCCCTTAACAACATCCTTTAACTTTTGGTCAACCCTGAATTGGTCAGGCAGTTGGACTAGATGAACATTTTAGGTCCCTTTCAACAGAAATAAACTATTCTATTCTATTCTATTCTGTTCTTCTATTCCATTCTTACTGGATATTGGACTTCCACCTTGGACCTCTGGATACCCCCGAATAACCCCCTCTTCTCTGGGGTAGATCTTTAATCAAATTCAGCTTCTACTGGAGCACTTATGAGAGAGATAAGTCACATAACTCTCAGGAAAGAAATTGCTGAGAATTTGTTCTACCTTTCTCATCTGCACTAAGTATTTGCTTCCTTTCATTCACCACGGCCACAGTATATATGCACACATATTTTGTACTCATCATGCTGTTAGAAAACAGAAGTTGACATATGCACAAACACAGTTAGGCACCTAGTTGCTATGTGTATTGTAAAACTAAATTGCTACCTGCATGTAAAAAGTCCTGGCAGATAAGTACCCTTTAGATATGCCATGTGCTACTGTGCGTGAGCAGCTGCATCCAATGAGAGTAGTGCATTTCTGTTTGGGAGTCTCTTGACAGAAGCAGATATGTATGCACTGAGCACCAAGTGTGCACAGTATCTGATGCTTCTAGCAAGAACTGGACCTACAGCTTTTGTGTAGACCATCTGTGTATCTGTGAGCCCATAATGACAGAAGTCAGATAAATGTGTTTCAAAAAATTTGTCTTTCTAGGATTTTTGTGAGTGGCTGTCTATCTTTAATTGTCCTGTTTTTTCTTTTAGATAATAATTAATGAGTGTATATTCATCTGTAACATAGAATCAGCTATTAATAAAGTCTCTGAAAAAACATGTTTCAACATATGAACCACATTTAACATCGTGTAGATTTACTTTTTGCTCTGTTATACTTGTGGGAGGCCAGCAAAGTCAAAAGAGTGTGGTCAAAGGTCATTGGTATTACTGTGAGATTAGTTTACCCTGCAGATTTTCAATAACACTGGGGGCAATCTTATCCATGAGATATCACATCTTCTGTAACAGAGAAAGATCAATAATTTTCTCTGTAAATCCGCTAGACAGAGTACTAGAAATTCTCTGTGAAACTGAACACAATAAAATAGATAAAAATACCAGGAAGATGACTATATTCAAAATATTCTCCTTAGCTTATGAATAAAGATCTAGGAATCTGCAAATTTTTTTATGCAGGCTTAATTTACTCTGCAGCACCTTCTCTGTCATAAACTTTGCTTAGTAATGGCCTTTAAGGCCAGGTAGTTTGTGATTTACTCCTTGAATGTGTTGAAGGAAGACAGATAAGAAAGGAAAAAAAAATCAAGCAGTCCTTCAAAGAAAAGAAAATAAGTCAAGGGGACAGCTAATATTTTCAATAAGAAAGGCATCAGAAACTATAAAAAACCCTGTCTCAAGAGCTTTGTTTTGATGGGGCAAAGTGTTCCTACAATTATGATTGGCTCAAAGATGTTGGCATTTAATACTTGAGACTGAATGACTGAATAAGAGCCAAGGAGACTCAGCCTGTATGGAGAGAAATCACTTGTACAAAGATGTAGCTCTGAGAAATGAGGAAAGATGTACGACTGGGAAGGATGGACAAGGACACCTTTGCTGTTCAGCCATCCCTTTTTCTGAAGATCTCCTCAATGTGTATAATTGCTACATCTCTCATCTACAGAATCTAGAGACCCACCATGGGGAAAAGAAGTAAGAGGACAGCACAGGTGAGAAGGCACCTATCACCTCCTAGCTGACATGTAGATGTAGTAAAGATGTGCAAGTGAAAAGCACCACACCAGTGCCTGGAGTGGCTGGAAATCCTTGACAACACATTGGATGCATCTAGAAAGGAAATTTAGAAAGCCACATGTAAGAACTGTAGGTAAAGAGGGGCGTCAGATGAATTGGTATTTTGTGAACTATACCTACAAGGTTTGACTTGTTTCATGGGACACTATGAAAGCTACAATAGACCAGGTTGCTAGAGATATTGTATGGCAAAGGACTATAGATACTTCATTAGGCAAAAGAGAAATGGACTGTGCTTTGATTTTGCAAAAATTAGGCCAAGTTATGCACATATTTGGTTAGAGGAAACTCAAAAAGGATGTATTTATTTATGTTATTAATAACAAAGTAAGCTGGGTCCAGTCCAAGTCCTGGACTGAAAAAAGGGTACATGCTGTGAATCGTGGTGCCCTAGTTAAGGAACTAGGTATGTAACAGTGATGTTATGATGTATATATTGCTTCACAGGTGTATTGAAGAACATTGCCACTAAAGCTGTGCACAGTTAAATAAGTTCTCAGATACTGCCAGCACTAACACCCATATCGAAGAACTTGTTTAGGACATGACCATGACAGAATATAAGACATCATGAAAGAGTTGTATGTGTGAAGGGATACTGAGCCATTAAAACAGAGGAAAGAACTCGCTTGGGAATTGGTTTCACAGGAAAGAGTAAAAAGATCAGAGAAACAGTTGAAAGGAAGAACAGTCCAGGAATGATTAACAGATAATGACTAGCTGTGGACACAGCCAGTTGGGGCAATGAGAGCAGGATTCTTCTGGGGCAAGCAAGTCAAGGGGCAAGGAAAAGCAAATCCTAGGTCAGAAAGAGAATTTAAGTGTAGTTTCTCTAGCTATTCAGAAGGAAGAACTTGGTCAGGAAACAACATCAAGAAGAAATGTGGAGTCCCAAGCTTGAGAGAAAAAAATGTCTAGTCAATGGAGATTATGGCAAGAAATAGAGGATCAAGAATGTCTATGAAACCCAGGATCTAGAAAAGGACCTAATGAAACTGCCCATAGGATACATGCTTAAACAGACCAGGATATATCTTCCTTGTCCTCTCCTAACAATAGCTGTGTTATACTCCTGAGGAATTAGCAAGTACAGATTTCCATTGTAAGCACAGAAATTAAATGACTTCCCAAGGCAAGTGTCTGACAATAGAGAGAGGATTCAGGAAACTCCTGGCTCTGTGTCCAGTGATCAGTTCAACTAATTATTCACTTTCTCACACAATTACTTCAGAGAAGAAAAAAAACCTCAGCATTCAGTTAAATTTTGTATCAAATATTACATCTGCTTAAAAGAAGATTAAGTGCAATAGAAGGTGGCATGAATCTCTTGGAAATACAGGAGAAGAGATCAATATTTGGCATCACCAATTCTATAGATTTTCCATCAAGCAAAATGATTTTGAAATGGAACTGATAGCAACATTTTTTTTTTTTTTGGTCTAGTCAGCACCCGAGTCTCAGTTCTTTGTACACTTGAGTAATAAAGCAATGTGCATCACATACTACATAAAGGCAGCCAGAGCATCTTTCAATAGACTTGAATGCCAATCTTTGCTCCAGAGAAGCATGTTCTTACATTTAAAACTACTACTTGTCTAGTTCATCTGGAAACTGTGGCGCCTTTGCAGCTATCAAATTACTGTGAGATGAACTTAGTCAGGCATCTTGTCAAGAGCTTAATGTCTGAATAGAGTAAGTTAAGCAAAGAGCTAGAAACAAAAAAAACCCACTCTTTGGTCTTCTATAGTTTTATGTCACTGCAGTCAGGAATCAAATTTTATTCTATACCAGGATAAAACTATTAGAGATGAAATCATTATTTCTTCTCTGTTCCTACACAGCACACTGCAAATTGGAGAGTTGTTGTGATTTATTTGATTATCTCCCAAGCAAAACTGGAGAGCAAAGCCTTACTGCATCAAGAGATATTCATGCTGCTGATTGGTCTTCTCTTCCCATTCCCATACTATAAAGCCACATCTACATTTAAAGCCCGGTCAAATAACCTTATACCTACAAAATCTGTTTACTAAAACAACAAAAGCAAACTAACAAAATCCATGAGGATACTGAGAATAGATGGCAAAATCTAGCCTCAAAATGTTCAGAAGATGAAGACAAGTCAGTTTGTAAAGGAGAGGAAAAAAAAATCAGTCTTGTAAACATCCAGTATACATCAGTCATCAACCTTTCCAGACTCTTTTAATAGATAGCTATAATGCAAAAATAATCCTAAAAAAGAGATAACAGATGCATATATGTGGTAAATGTGAAGGCAGTAACTTTTTATTAACCCTCAAAAATATTGATGCTTAAAATTAACGTTTAAAAAATTCACTTTTTTTTTTTGAGAAAAAAAATACTGTTATCTCCTTTAAAGAGTCAAAATCATTATATAGAGTGTATTTATGGCATGGTAAAATCTCCAGGTTTAATTTTTTTTTTTAATCTCAAAATAGCATAAGCACAAGTAGAAGAAATTTCTGCTTTATTCAGTAAAGAAATTGAATGTACCCAAAGAAAGGCTGGGTCTAGACGTACATGACCCGTCCTGTTAACTCCCTGCATGCTCTCCCCTGTCCTCCCTGCAATGCTCTGTGACATAGAAAAATACCCTGTGTCTGGAGATTGTACAAAGTCTGGGGAATAGACACATTAGACTAACATTGATTAAGCATCTATATAAAACAATGACTGATGTAACAGTGATCGCACTTCCAAGTAGAAACTTTCTATTGCCTTGTTTTATCAGTTTTAAGAAATACTCCTGTAATACATTTTGTGCACAGCTACTATTGGAAAGACAACTTGAAGGACATCTGTTTTGTCTCAAAATTCATCTGTGCCCACCAGTGGTGTATCACATAACAAATAAAATAGATGCTATGATACAGCTGTATAAGAGGTGTTTACAGGTAAAAAGTGCGCCCACAAGAACAGAAACTGCACAAGGGTACAATGAGAACAAAACCAGCATAGCATGATAAATTTTTTCCTCAAGATACTCAACTGTACAGATCAGTTAAGAAAAGTTGGAACTGTTTCTGTATCTGTGCTTGTAACATTCCAAGGGAGATACAAAACAAGTGTCTTCAAGCATTTTATACTTGCCCATATGAGTCATTTTACAGTCCTAAACCCTCTAAGAACATGACAAAAAAAATCATAAAGAACACCTAACAGAACAAGAAATAATATTATTTCAGAGGACATGAAGAAACACTGAAAATCCTTAGGGTGATGTGTTTATTTCTGGTTTAAGTGCAAAAACATTGCTGTAGAATACATTTTGACCCACGAAGTGTCACGAGTGACAATGTTGTACCCATGTATATATATATTGAGTCATCATGTTCAGATCTGCAAAATAAGAATTTAATGCCCATCTCTGGTTTGTGTGTCTTAATACCACTGTGTGCACACAGAGATGGAGAAACTTCCAGAGGCTGCAGTTAGAGACTGCAATTAGTTTCATTACCACTTGGAGAGCAATTGGAGGTGAGAGGCCCAGAGGCTCTTTTGTGTATTCAGCACAACTAGGCTGAGCAAGACACAATTTGGTGGAAGCTCTTTCAGTACTGCTTGTTTAATTCCCCCTACACAAAAGATTAATTATTGAAATTTAAGAATGGCTGGAGTCCTGATTTTGGGGAGTCACTTGAGTGACAAGGAAAGTGGCTGCTGAAGGTGACATTCCTCTGAAAAGTGAATGAGTCTCGCCTTCTAATAGCAGAGAAAAAACATGGTATGCTGATTATTTTGCTTTCCCAACATCGGGGAGTATTTGATTTTATCTGCTTCCCAGAGACAACGCCAGGTATCTTATTGGCGTCAGCTCTCAAAAGAGATGAAAACATATCCCACTTCTGCATGGTGTCCCATATCACCAAATAAGCTCAGCATCTTGAGTGGCTCAGTCTCTCCACAACAGGAAATAGGCTAAGAAGCATTATCAGCAGGAAAGAGGATCATAAGCTTTAAAGTATGATTAAACAGGATAACAATTCCTCAAAGATACTAGATTACATGAATATTCATCAGTGATCATGCCCAGTGTAAACTCAGATTCACACAAATTATAATGAAAAGGAGCTTAGCCAGTGACTGTCAACTTCTTGAGACAGAAATTCAAAAATCCTTCCAAAAAAGAAACTCAGAGATGAGCAAGAGGGTAAAGAAAAGATAGGAGAAAATGCAGGAAACCCTTGTGAGTTAAAAGTGGGATGCATATGGCAGCCTTGGGAGAAGAACTGGGCATGACTGGTGGTCACACTAAGTTTTCAAAATTGAAATAAACCATGACAACCACGATGACCAGAAAGAACAACGAGGTTATTATACACAAAAATAACTCCTTCAGTAATAGTTTTCACCAAGGTGATTTAAAGAGTTCACTTTTCTATGTGCTTTCTTTACTACTATGTCCCTAAAAATACTGTGTCTCCTTTCAGTATTTCTCTGTACTTCCTTGATCTTTCACAGTTCATGAATCATTGTAGCAACGCAAAATCTTATTTGCAGTTCTTTAATTGCCATGCAATCTCAATATAATTCATTATCCCACTGAATATATTTTCTATTTTATTTTCAAAATATTCTAGGCTTCTAAAGTTGGGGAGGGGGTGTAGGAGAGGATGAAGCAAAGCAAGTGATTCATGACTCCCATGAACTCATGTTACTTGGGAATAATTTAAACTCAGTATTGGGAGTCATGAACCCCAGTCTTCTATTCAGAGGAAGGAGCTGTTTTCTCTGTGACTTTAGGGAAGTGAAAGCTACTGGTTTGTTTTCTCTGTCTTTGAAACAGATATTTCCTTTATCCCTGAAGGTTTGAAAGGATCCACCACTCAACATCAAACTTTGATACAATTATGCATTCTCTACCTTGACTCCCAAAGTAGTTAACAAACTATCAATAAGTGATCTGGTCTAGATCCAGAATTTCAAGGCATATGTATACACAGCAGATGTATAGGTGTAATTGTTGACCCATACATATTCAACATGCACAGTTGTGAGTTGCTGTAAGTAGACAGCACAGACTTTGAGGCAGGACAAGAAAGTGAAGACAGAGTCACTGAGTTCATCCTAAGCATCTATTGAATAGACTGTATAGACAGCAAAGGAAATTCATCTTCTTGGTTACTTTTTATATTCTACTGTTCAAGTGCTTGAATTTTATTCTTCATATAATTTTTCATTATAATACTCCTTTGGCATCCAAGAAACAGCTTTACATTTGCTAATACATTTTAAGAAATGTCATCAAAGTGCACAGACAGATTCAAGGGAAAACATTTCTGACTTGCAAATTTTTATGTTCTAATGGTCAGAAGAAATTAATTGTCTCCTATTGTATTTGAAGTGTAATCCACTAAGCTGTTACAGCAAGTACAGCAGATTTTATACTGACAAAATATTGTGTAAAAACAGTTCACTCAGAGACAAAGAGAAATCATTTAGATATTAAAGTCTATATAGGAATGAATATTGTAACAGTAACATTACTCATTTACATTGCTTCACTGAGCTCCATTGGCAAATTCCTGCAATAAACTTACTGAAACTTATTGACATCAGTTGATAGGTTTTGAGTATACTGAGAATGTTACATGTGTAGTTTTCTGCTCAGAAATAAAACTAGTTCACATTTATAGTAAATGTACAGCTATAATACATACATTGAATGATCTTGTTTATCTCTTCAAACTCAAATGTACTTGCATGATTTTTTAAGCTTACCATAACTGCTGAGAGAATGACCATTTTGATGGGCAGAGATGCTATTGCTACATCAAAATATCCTTTCATTGATGGCTGTGTCTCTGCTGTTCAGAGTTATCACACAGAGATGTTGCACTGTGATAGGTAAAACTGCAAAGCAATGCCAGGCCATCATTATTACTGCCTCATCATTTCACTAATTTAATTTCATTCAGTAGTGCCTCTATTTCTTCTTACCAGATAACAGAAAGGAGGAATAGCATTTCTTTGTCCCTCTCCTGACTGCAGGAGGGAGTTTCTTCAGATGTGCTCTAGTCCCTAATCATCTCCCCTAACAATAGGAGTTTATCACGGAGGCATAAATTTGCAAGAACTATTTGCAGGAATTTGCTATGCCTGTGCTCCCTTTTCCTGAATTCAGATGCAAAGAGATCTGCAAGCAGATCCAGGTAAACTGAGAAAGCTATAGATTAGAGGGTGAAACCCCTCCACATAAGAGTCACAGGCAACCCTGAGGTTCTACAGTAGAAGAGGACAAGAAGCCAATAGCTGCCTCACATACTGTTAGGTCTGAGTGGTCGTAGAGTTAAACAGCCATTGCCTTTATCTTTCCCTACTACATCAGAGCTGAACTCACTTATGAGGAACTAATAAATTCAAAGCAGTGGCAGTAATTCACCACAGTGAATCAAGCTTTGCTTTCATTTAAACTCATGGTACCCCAGTAATTTTTATGAGCTTCCGAGGACTTAACTGAGATCAAAACTGCATCCAGTACATCTCTTCTAATGGTGTCCTTATATTCCTATTTTCTGCATTTTGGTGCGAGCAGTGCACTGTTACTTTTATGAGAATAACAACAGTCAGGAATGGTTTGCAGTATCAACAGGTGAATACAAAATTAATATGGACCTTTAATCTTTACCACATCCTACATCTTAAGTACAAAATTAGGAGGTCTAAGTAGTTGGATTCCCTGCTGCAATAGTCTTATGAAAACTTATTTCATGATGATTGTTATTTAGACCAAAAAGAACCACTGAAAATAGTTTCAGAACAAGGTGTCTCAATCTGAACTTCTGGTACATTGCTACAAAAAGGTAGTGAAATGCAAAAAGCATAAGAGGTAATTGTAGAATGACTTTCAAGCCAAGTATGCTTTGAAAGAAAGAGGTCTTCCCTGAACCAAATGTTCAGCAGTATCGTATAGCAGCCATATTTTCAGTCCACTGACTTAAAAGACTTGCAAACCCTCTCAGAGACATTCAGTCACAAACAAGCAAACTAATGAAATTAACTAAGGAAACTGGCAAAACTGTTAATATTAGACTTCTCTGACACTGAAAGAAAGCTCTAACTGAACAGACAAACGGGGACTTGGATTTCACCAGCTATCACTCTTCTGGAGTCAAAGATCCCCAAATCTTGTCAAGATGGAATACCTGCAGCTCACATCTTAGTGAAGAAAATACCAGGTATAAGCTATATTTTATTCAAAGTCATATGATCTCAAAAATCAGTGATGAACAGAATACATAAAGAACCAACAAGTCCCAAAAGCTATGACCACAGAAGTAGAAAACAAGACAAAATCACACACTCTGTCATGCCCCTCTCCTCCCCACTGAAACATTGCATATATGAATGGTTTGGAAGAAAGTGATGACCTATAGACAGCAGCAGATGAGGATGCATGAAGAAGCAACTAATTGGAGTACAAATACTTACATTAAGAAGACATCACAATGAGACTGCACAAGAGGAACACCAGTATCCTGATCAAGAGATATAATGGGAGACAATAAGCAGGAATATATCAATAGAGGGCAGAATTAGAGGATAACTGCAAGAGAGAATGCAAAGTGATTTTTTTTTCACTTTCAGTATTTACAAGAACTCGCCCAAAAAAAGTCAACACTGTGATATCACCAATGCAGTAGATTGCAAGATATTGATGAGACATGAAGGCACCAAAATTTCAGATCATCTAAATAAATTTTTTCAAAACCTGCACATTGGTCAGCACACAGCAATCTGATATACAAATTAAATGATATATTTTTTTAGGCTGGAAATGGAATTGAGGATTACCCTCTCTTGCAACAGGTTTTCTTTCAACAGTTCTGCTATAATGGGAATGGATAAAGTACAATGATGATACAGATATAGATATACGTGGTACTAATACAACAGAAACTGTCAGCAAGAGATACACAGCAACAGATTACACAGTATGTAGCAATGCAGGAAAGAGCATTACACCAGTCTGAAATTAAGCCCAAAGGGTTAAAATTAAGGTCTACAATAATAACTGATTTCTCTATCATGGTAAGTTTCAGACCTGCATTTGGTGACACTGACTGACATGTGATGAAAAATACCATTAGCACTCACTCAGAAAGCTTTGCTCACTAAAACCGATAAAATCTGATACCATCAAGGTATCTTTGATAAAAACACTCAAACCTAAAAACTGGAGTGTCCCTGAACCTCAGGATGAATTGCATTTTACAAAGGTAAGAGCTTTTAACAAAAGCTCTCACCACATTTTGGTAGAACAAGAGACTGAAGATGGTTAAATTTTATTTTATGTGGTACTATCACCAATTGCAACATATATTTATAAAATGGAAAATATAGGCAAGACATAAAGACGAGCTAAACTGTAAGTCTGGCTCCTTCAAATACTGGTGGTGCAAAGACATATATATATATATGTAGTACATATACTGGAAAGTAAAACAGAACTTATAGAGATGACCTCCATATTTGCTGTTGCGAAGACATTGTCTGAGTCCTGTTAGAGAAACAAATGAAAGGTTGACATCAATGCTCTGGTCTGGGAAACCATGCAAGCTGTTCTTTAACACCAGTCTGTCATTTTATTCTTTCCAAAGGAACAAGTCAAAACCAAGGGAAACAGAAGATGATGAAGGCTTACGATATGGTTTTCATTGTGCCTTTTGATTCCATTTAATCAATGGCATTTTTATCACATTTCCTTATGTGCAGGTATAAAATCAAATTTAGTTCCAAATTACTATGTAGCCAGTACCAGTGATTTCATTGAGCATGAGTCATAGCATGCCTTGAACAGGTTATTATTCTTGCATTGAAAAAAGTATCAGCAGTCTTAATTCTTTGTTGCCTCACATCACGTGTAATTATTTATACCAGGGTGGAGTGAGGGCCAAATAGTTTTACATCCAGCGTTAAGGTTTAACATCCATTTGCTGCTGGATAAACAATGATGCCAGATTCAGTGCAACAAAAAATTAGCTCCATTGACTTCCTAGCTGCCAAAGTCAATGATTTGACTCTTGCCAGAAAAAGCAGGTATTTCACTGAACAGTAGACTGCACCGGTACCTAATTCCAAATAGCCTCACTCCGTCCCCTTGGCAGTGTAGGTCTCACCAGTCTGCTGGAGGGTCTCTCACCTGCTCCTGCCATTAATGCTTCCCCACTGTGCCCACACTCAGTATATTGATGCTGGCCTCTCCCATGCTATATTCCTCTGTAAAAGTTTGGTAGGGTTTGGAAGACCAAAGCCACACCCTGGCTCAATGACTTCTTGAAGCAGAAAGCTGTGAGGCCTTTGAAGCAGAGGGTTGTTGAGGCAGCCAGACTATCATGTGTGTTTTGTGCACTGGCTGGCTGTTCCCTGCAGCAAGAGAAGGAATGACATACGCCATAAATTTATGACCAAATAAAGAGATGAAGGTCTTTCTGTTTGCTTACTTTAACAGCTGAGTTAGGATACTACCCAAGGGCACAGATGCAATACTGACAGATGTTTCATTTAATTTCATCCTTCCACTTCTCAAAGCTTAATAAACATACATTCAGGGCTTGATCTTCCTTGTAAAGTCCTGACATGGTAACATGGTCATTTAACCACAGCCCCTGCCCTATCAGGAGTAGAAAGTCTGAAATACATTTCCCACATGCAGTTGTTCTGACTGTTTCATTGGCTTTGGGGCAAGCAATTTATCTCCAGACAATGCTGACACAGTGTCTCATGAGCAAAGTTTCTGCTTAATGGTCTCACTTGCCAGCAGCTACTTGGTGGCCTGGCATTAAATTAAGCAGGAACAGGACTGAAAAGTCATCCAGCCTGCAGTCAACATCCGGCAATTAAGACTGAAGAAGCCAACTCCTACAAATGCTCATGCAGCTAAGAAACAACTATTAAAGCCTTGGGGAGGGAAAAAGAGAAATATAGAATCACAGAATCATGGAATGTTTTGGGTTGGAAGGGATCTTTAGAGATCACCAAGTCCAACTGTTAACCTAGCACTGCCAAGTCCAAAATCTTCACAGACAGAAAAACTACATGTTCATCCTCATCCTATTAACAGGGTGGAGTAGGAAACTGAGGAACAGGTTCAAACAAATTGCCAGATAGCTGGGCTTTTCTCACCATCATGTCAAAGGTAAAAGATAACATAATTGCAAAATTTCATTTAAAAAATCCATCTGTGTCCAAGTTTCATTTTATGTGTCTCCTCATTAAGTAATGAGGCAGATGGACAACAAATCCTCTGAGTAAACTGTCACTTTTAACACAGATATATGCTGGGGATCTGGCTTAAGCACTGGTGCCCTTCCCCAGCTTCTACTACAGTAATGCTGTGTCTCTGCACATCCAAGTTCCTATATACTAAGCAGTACCCTTAAGCAATATTATGCTAGAGAGACTGCATTCCACCATCTCTAATGTCATCTCCAGACTGCCAAGTCTCTAGAAGTAAGTTCATATTCTTTCAGCCTATTTTTGTCTGTGTTGATAAAAGTTATTAATTTCAGCCATCTACCTTCCCTTGTTTTATAAAAAGCAGTACAATCCTGGCCAAAGGCAAATACAGTTAGAGCCCAAGAGAAAAGGAAACAGGACAAAAGACCAGGAAAGGAGAAAAGGGAAACAATATGTATTTGCTAATACAGAATTGTCCAATGAACTGATGATGCAAAATACTGCAGTTGGGTTGATTCCTCTTTTAACTCCATATGTAAGGCCTTGGGACTCTCATTGTTATCAACATATGTTCACATTGAACCATTCACTGTACTAGTTAGCTATTCAGATTTTTCTATTGTAATTCCACAAACTTCAAAACCTCTACAGTTTATTCAACGAAAAGGGTTGCTTATTTTTTTTCTAAATAAATAATGAAAGTCTATTAAAGGAATTCAGTTTTGCTGTTTGATAGCTGTGGGTACACAGCTTGATCATCTGGTAATCCTAGCATGAAAAGCAATCCAAATCCTTCTCTGTCTTCTCCAAAGCTCAGACGTGCCCTACCAGTCAGATGAAGGCTTTCCAGATATGCACTGCTCAGTTACATGTTCACAGTTCATACAACAGCAAACCCCAAATCTTGCCCCAGAGGTAAGTAGGCACTTGGTTCAAGATGCTTTGTTTTGGCTGTCAAGCAGAGAAAATCTCTTCAGCTGACAGATAATTGTTCATCTGCTGGCAGGAAAGGATCCACAGCAGAATTTTTAATTTTGTTTTTTTAAATTATTCTAGGACAGAAAACTTTGAGATAATTGAGTGCTGCGCACACTCCACCCATCCCTCAAGCCGCCTCCCCCCCCCAATTTTAACAGGAAAATAAGTTTCTATACAGTATTTCAGTTTCCCATAAAGAGCTGGAATACAGGTAGTCATGTGAAAGGGCAAGTATTCCCATCACCTTCCTCACAGATTCACATTTGAGAGGCAACGCACACTAGTTACTCTATGAAAAGTTCAGAGCAATTCTCTCACCTCTTTTTCATTGAATGCCGGTGTCTGTTTTCATCCTCTGTTTTCTAGATAAACCACCAGCATCTTCCACAATTTTTCAGTCTCCTGTGGCTGTTCATATATCCTTTCACCTCAGGGCATGGGTTTGCTCCTGAACATGACTACTTGACTATTGGTTGGGTTATTGTGTCCCAAGGCTGTAGAAAGCTTTCTTGCCAGGTAGAGAAATCAGTGGCTTTTCTGAAGTTAAATCTCACATACAGAGTCACTGTGAATGCCATTGCTCTGAGCTCTGTGCAGCATGTGAGCCCAAGCTTAGATAAAAAGAGCAAAGACAGTACAAACAGATTATCTAATCTGTTACTTTTGGGGATAGCAGTGTTAATTATAAAATGCCTGAAACCACACTTAAAAAAAATAAATTAATGGTTTGAATTAACCCATTGTTACTGAGGGGGGAAGTAGCTTTACCTGCATGACTGCTAAACACTATCTCTCTTTTCCTGACTGTTGCTTGCAGGGTAAAAAGGAAAAGAAAACACAGCAGAAAAGCTGTCCCCAGGTTTTGGCTGCTGTTCTTTGAATTACTGGAAGCAAATCACTGAAAAGGTTTAATCTTGGGGAACCAGCCTCAGTGTAGGTGGAAGCAAGGAGAACTTTGGCACATATGCCATTTAAAGGGCGAGAGCATACTGCAGATCTCCACGTGACAACTTTAAGTAGAGAAAAATACCCTTTTGATTCATCTACTTCCTGAAATCCATGCCTTTCTGAAATTCATGCTGTGAATCCAGCAGCAAAAGCTGATTTTCATACTGCATAAAAAAAATCAAACATATTTTTAAAATATTGTATACAGGACCAACATAATTGGGTGATGTCGCTTATAAGACTGGTATCACTTCACATGCTTTGTTTCTTTTCATTCAACAGATGTTGTCTCTGGGAAAAGAAAACAAGCAAGCTATATTTACCATGGAGAGGATATCTGACAATTACAACTTTTTCAATTATTTGTGTGAAGGTGAGGTTTCAGAGGCGATGACAAAAGTCCAGTCTCTGTAATAGTCTTCTCTACCTTTCCTTAAAACAAACATAACCTTGTGACCCACAACTACTATGTTAAAATCACAACAGAAAAATGGTATTTTATTCCTAGGATGCTTTTCTTGAAAATACCCAAGCCAAAATAAAAAAACAACCATCAACCAAATGAGACAATATCCAAAAGCAAACAAACTCACTAGCTTTGATTTATGAGCAGAATGCTGTTTCTCCCAACTCCACTACATAGGTTGTGGGGTTTCTTCTCCAGTAACTCCAAGTCTGCAGCAGCTCAGACCCCAAAAAGCAAACCAAAACTAATTTTCCTTAAACATTTGGATGAAATCTGTAGCCATTTAGGAACTTCTTGAAGAACAGCCCACCTGTACACACAGGCACAGGCAGGGCACTCAGTGATGC
Organism: Ceryle rudis; assembly: GCA_033439905.1. Classification (NCBI taxonomy): domain Eukaryota; kingdom Metazoa; phylum Chordata; class Aves; order Coraciiformes; family Cerylidae; genus Ceryle; species Ceryle rudis. The sequence continues at coordinate 110,186 of JAAGNO010024348.1, forward strand.
TGGCTGGACTGTCCTTTCATCTACGTCTCATCTTCCTCACATCTACATTTATCTACATTCCATCTCAGAGGCAGAGTTTGGAGTGATCAGTCCAGCAGTTAGATGGTGCCACCTTCATTTCGCCAAAGCTTGTTGTTCTGTCTTTTCTTATTTGTTTCCTCAGTACACTAGAGGACTCACCTCCAAACCACTGACATATCCTGATCAGTTTTACTTCTAGTAAAGAAGAAATTACCCAGGTGGCTTAGTACACATGCAGTTCCTATACACAGACTCCAGTATAAAACATAGCCACTATAAAGTCCAAATGTATTCCATCGTTTTCTACTGAAGAGCTGTATTGGGTTTGTGTGGCAAAGTTTAAGTAGCAGGGTGTTACACGTGCGACTTCTGTGAGAAGATGCCAGAAGCTTCCCCTATGTCTGATGGGGCCAATACCAGCCAGCTCCAAGACAGATCCACTGCTGGCCAAGGCCAAGTCAATCAGCAATGGTAGCAGTGCTTCTGGGATAACATATTAAAAGAAGTGCTGCTAAGCAGCAGCCAGAAGAGAGGCATGAGAATATATTGAGAAAAATAAATCTGCAAACACCAAGGTGGGTGACCCTACCAAGAAAGAGTGGGAGAAGATACCCCAGGTTCCAGAGCAGAGATTCCCCTGCATCCTGTAGTGAAGACTATGGTGACAAGGCTGTCCCCCTGCAACCTATGGTTGTTAATGGTGGAACAAATATCCATCTGCAGCCCATGGAGGATACCACGCTGGAGCAGGTAGATGACCAAAGGAGGCTGGAACCCCATGGGAAGCCCACACTGTAGAAGGATCCTATCAGTACCTGTAGCACTGTGGACAGAGGAGATCATGCTGCAGCAGGTTTTGTAGCAGGGTTTGTGACTCCATGGGGGACCCACACTGGAGCAGGCTGTTCCTGAAGGACTCCACCCTGTGCAACGGACCCACACTAGAATAATTCATGAAGAACTACAGTCTGTGGGAAGGACCCACATTGAAGAAGTTCATGGAGGACTGCTACCCATGGGAGGAAGCCCATGCTGGGGGCAAAGGAAGAGTGTGAGGGGAAGGAGTGGCAGAGATGATGTGTGACAAACTCTGCAGCCTTCATTCCCCATCCCTCTGCACCACTCAGGGGGAGGAAGCAAAGAAAAGTGGAAGCTAAGTTAATCCTGGGAAGGAGAGATGGGTGGGGGAAGGTGTTTTTAAAATTTAGTTTTATTTCTCATTAACCTACTCTGCTTTGATTGGAAATAAATTGATTTTCCCAAGTTGAGTCTGTTTTGCCCATAAAAGTAACTGGTGAGTGATTCCTTCCTGTCATCTTGACCCACAAGCCTTTTTTTCATATATTTTTGTCTTGTCCTGCTGAAGAGAGGAGTGATAGAGTGGCTGGGTAAACACTTGGCATCCAGCCAAGATCAAATACTCCACAAGACCTTGCTCAGTAAGTTTTCCTCTGCTGATTATCATTCATGTGCATCTGTTCTTATGTTTGTATTTTAATGAATTACTGTGAAACTGTTTCTGAAGCCAAATGAAAGTTATCATATAGTAAATTACTGGTATTCACACATATCCTTATACATGCAGATTCCAGGAAGAATCCTAAATTCTTCTAATGGCCATATTAATGACAAGCAATTATAAGCTGCATTATTTAAAATACCTAAAGTGTTGACTCTCATTAAAGCTAGAATGACCTTAGCTGAAAGATCAAGGTGATTTGGTGTTTTTTCTTTCCAGAAAGTTAAGTATTTAAAAATACTAAATGATAATATTAGAGCAATATTAATAAAATAGTGATTGGAATATTGACAATAATAGAATCACTTGCATAGAAGAGGAACCAAGCCTATTTAGAGTATTAAAATCTCACACCCAGCCACAGCACAAGTGGGAAAAAAAGACTAACCCTTAGCCAGTAATTCAATTGCAAGTTACTCCATTTCACAATCTCATTTATGAGGACAAAGTGCCTGAAAAAGCATTAGTTATCTTTATAGAAGTTACTTTATAGAAAGGTATAATCTCCTGTTCCTTTTTTTTGTAGGATGTAATATGTTAAATCACTTGCAAAACAAAAAGACATGAGGATAACAATCTATTTCTTGCAAAAGACACAGAGAATCATTTGTACCAAATGAACCTGGACATTTTTCATTAGCTTGTCCTAATAATCAAAGTACATTTCAGGTTTTCTCCAAAGTATGAGCAAATCATCTTAGGCAGAAGAAAAATGTCGTATGTCCTGTATCTCTTCTTCCGCAGAGATACTGTTTTACAAGATTCTTATTCAGCCACTATTTATGAACTTCCTTTTTTATAACATAGTACATAGCATAGACTGATGGTCCATCTTTCCACAAGAACAGAAACAAACAAATCAAAAAGATGTAAACAGCAGCTGCAGGCACCAATGCACCGTTTCATTGAAGTGTGATGCCTGAATCCAATTTAGAAACCTTCACTGGGGGAGAGCAAGAACCTTCGCAGATCTTGGTTTAGAGACAAAAACATTTTACTTATCCTGAGATTTGATAAGAAAACCAATTAATGTAACCTACCTTTAGAGAGAAGTCCAAGTTAAAAAAAAAAAACACCTGCTGTTATCCAGTCTCTGCTCTAGTGGAAATTGTCCTTTAGAGCTGAGTGTCTCCCTCCAAAGTGTTGTTACAGCAGCTGTGCTCCTAACTTAGGCTTCTTGGTTTACTTGAAGATGGTTATAAGAATCCAGGAAAGTCTAAACCCATCCTGAATTATGGACTAGAAACATTTCACTGAGTTTCAGAAATTCAGTTTGCAGTTCTGTGATTGTAGAGTAAGTGTAACAAGGGTAAAATGAGCTCATAATGTCATGAAAATAATAATTTTCTTCAATATATTTGCTCTTAGCAGTCAGACTGAGTTGCTGGGTATAAAGTGTTGACATTGCTAGTGTTGGTGAACCCACCCAAGGTAGGACAGTGAGCTGCTTTTTGTTCTTAAAGGACCAAAAAGTTAAGTTCCAACTCACCAAATCTCTTTCACTGGTAATGCAGAAGGGATTGACAGTTCAAACTGAATACCAAAATTGAAGTAAAATTCACAGAATCCGATGATAGTATGCCTTAAATTGTAAACCATGTGTGTGTGTAATCTAAAAAGAATGAAGCTCATGGAGGTGCTCTGAGCACACTTTTTTCAAGTCTGGGGCAGAGGAAGTAAAATCTGAATTGATTGGTTTTGGTTTTATTGAAGTTTAAAAAAAATCTGGGAGAAATATAGTGAAAAAGAACAGCAGAGAGTTAATATAGTAAGCTACAGTTTGGATCAGCTTTAAGAAATACAGGTAACTCTATGTTGTACTTCTGAATAGTCCTAAATTCTTTAATACAGGCATTTCAATGAGAGTGTAAACTTCTCATTTAAGACAGCAGTATTACATATGAAAGTCTTCCTTCTCTTACGCTCCCTGTGTTCTGAATGGTACTGTTCAGAAAAAAAAAAAAAAGGTCTTTCCCTTTCTTTACATTTTCTTATGAAGAAAATCAGAGCTGTAAAGGAGTTTGAGAAAAACCCAAACCTAATTGCATATCTGTTACAAAGTTTGAGTCATAGCAGCAATTAGCTGAACAGAGTTGCCTTTCCACCTAGCCTACAGCTACCAATTTAAACAATAGACTATTTAAAATGTTGGTTACCTTATAAAAGTGTAATTACTTATTCTAAGGAAGATTCAATCTGGCATAAATACTAGGTACATAAGCACAACCATGTATGAATCTTGCTACTAATAGTCATCATTCCTAATTCTCTTATGTGATATTGATGGTTATCACCATCAATTTACTTATCTAGCTAAACCATCTTGTATGAATTAAAATGTAAATCTTCAAAAGCATGCTTCACAACTTAATCAAACCAAGAAGTGCAGCAAATCACTGAGATATTTTATTTTAAAAAGGAAGAAACAGTAATCTTCAAAAGGTATAAAAAAGTTTTATGAAAAGTGACTGCACAAAATGGTGTCATGGGATATCACCATATTTTTTCAGTGACTCCAGAGCAGATGTGCTCCATTTGCAAAGAGGAAAATCACTTTCTGTGTGCCTCTGTCCCTGATTCAGGCCTGTGAGACTCAGCCACATCAATAAGTGTTCTGCTGTCTGCCTCAGGTCTTCAGAGAAACACCAGAACAATCTTGAAAAAATTTTGTGCCCCTGTGATACCTCCAGGTCCCCTGTCAATTTTGATGGGAACTTACCAGAGGAAACAATTCTGCTGACAATGGGCAAAAATGGACAGAGGTGTGTCCTCTCTCTCATTTAGCAGTGTTGGCTCAGCAGGTCTAATAGGAGCAAAAAGCAGTGAAGAATGGATTTTCACTGCTGAAGTGTGCAGCTGTGATTCAGAATATATCAAAGCAATGACTTTCCTGAGTTAGAAGGCATTTTTCTCACTGAGCCAACTTTGCTTATAAATCCATGCTGCTCCTGTTTTCTGGATTAGGAATGTGGAATTACTCACAGTTGCCGTAACAATTAGGCATGTTTGCAGGAATAACCATCATGAACAAACCTTGAAATCATACACATTTGAAACAGAAGGAACTTGAACAAATCCTTTCTGCTGAGAAAACACAGTTCTAAATAATGCATGTAGCTACATTCATTTGTCTTCTGTTTCTATTATGGTCACAGAAGATTAATTATGTGAAGCAGTATATATATGGTATATATGGTGATGTCAAATACAATCCAAATAGCAATAAGTAGAAGCATGATAAAGTAACATTCATGGCTTAAATCATCTTTTTTTTTTCTATCTAATAGAGCAGGCAAAATAGTATGAAACAGAATTAATGAAAAGTACTGCAAATTGCATATTACTTCTGGCAATTTTCTAACAGGTATAGGCTAAGAACTGAAACCCAAATGAACAGGGCAATAAAGCAGATTTCATTTATATTTCTGTCTTCTTGGTCCTAGGCTACTCAAAGAGCTGGAAAGAGACTGGCGTAAGTAATAGCCTCGCGCTTTGTGGCACACAATGGCCACCCAGTGATATTGGAAATCCTTGCAGGGCAGTGGGTTGTTTTCCCACAGAGTTTACAGTTGTCTTCTACAAACGCTTTGGAAGAGAATCTTCTCAAAGCAGGAAAACAAGCCTTGAGGGTTCTGTAACATCTATGACATTTTTATGTCTTGTAAAGTAGATACAGAGACAATGAGTGTTTTACCCAAGTAGTCACTAAAAGATGTTTCAATCCTACATTAAATTATTGTTAATGTTTGTAAAGCATTTGTTTCCTTACCTATAGAAATAGTTCATCTTGAATTCTCTGTAAGGAACTTATTTTAATTTTATGAACATTTCTTCATAAAATTATAATGACCTAGGATTCAGACTTGAGGAACAATTGGCATTTTTCCCATTGAACAAAAACTAAGTTCTTATTGCTAGAGGTTCCCGACATAATTTCTACTGGAGCTTATCTACCAAATGCATTAGCAGAGAGAGATCTTTATCTGTCTCCACAGGCAATTACTATCAACATTTTCTAGAGTTGATCTGTATAGTTCATTATTCACTATAACAATTTAAGGCTTTGCATTCCATTTAGGTTGTTTCTTCTTCTTCCTCCAGACAAATAATGAACATTTTCTAATATCGTAATTTCTTGCAGTAACTATATTAATGCATTTTCATAGCCCATCTGAACCATCTGCGTAGATGAATACTGCCTCCAAATAAAACTCTCCAACTGAAAATGCTCACAGCTGTTGTCTATTCACCACTTGGGTTTCATTTTTACATGGCATATTTTTTCTGGTTAGCTACCATCTGAAAGGTGGTTTTGATGATAAAAGGTGATAGAAGGTGTCCTGGGATTAGTTTACCACAGAATAAAGGAAATAATTACTGCTAAGCTCTGTAAGGATACAGACTTTGGTGAGAGAACAAGGTCCATGAAAGGTAACATGAGACTTACAAAAACATGTTATTCCTCTATGAAAGATTTCTGTTTTCTCTCATTCTCAACACTGTTTGACTGATCTTACAACTCTTTTCTATTGACAGAAATCTTGCGTAAATTACAGTTACCACCATCTGCATTAATTAATGTAAGAACAAGCGCAATTCCTTTGAAGAATACAAGGATCAATACAGTACTAGTTCTATTCTTTGGAAAGACATTTCCTGAATGTAAAAGATTAAGCCAAAGTAACCTTAGTGATCTCAAAAGAAAGCAGCAAATTAGTTCAAACATGAGCAAAAGTATTAGGGCTCCCAGTTCAATATTTTTGCCTTTTCTGGTATACATGTGGATGAATGTGCACAACGAATGCCAAACACAAGAGATTTAAAAGCTTCCACTGACATGCAATATTTTGGAAGACCCTTTGAAGGCTTGCAGGGGGATGAGAAAATATAATTTTTACAACTATTATATTCTTACATGGAATGTAAAATCATTTAATCCCCAAAGCTGTTGCTATGTTTGCAGAATGGATTTTTATACTTTTGTGTTTTAAATATTTTCCATTTTTTCATCCACTATGAATGTCTTCTATCCACTTTTAAATAACTGTTTTGAGGAAGGCATTTTTGACTTAAATCCTTATGTGGAATTGTTTGATAAAAGAAATTTGGTTTGGTTTTGATTTTGCTCCCTCACATTCTGAACGGGTTTTTTTTATATTGACTTTTAATGTCTTCCACATAATTTGTTGCTTTATCTAAAATGTAGTATGAATTGTTAAACCAGTGGTTAAACCAGTACTGGACAAAGTAACTCAGAAAAATGAACCACTGTAACAAACAAGGATCAAAATGAAAAAAATTACGTGACAAAGCTGGTGAACAAGAAGGCACAAAATTACCAAGGATTCACTGATCAAGGTGTTCTTGCAATGAGCTCTATGCAGTCTTAAAAGTACTTTGGCAGATAGCTCTTCTACTGTTTGTTCCATATGGGTGCTCCAGACACAAAGAAGGACAAACGAAGCCTTCAGGAAAGCAGGAAAACCTCAGCTTACTCAAGTAAGTGAACCTGCACCACTAAGTCAGACCAAATTTTACTATTGCTCTCATAGATAGTGTGAGAGAAGCACAGTTCCCTGAAACTTCAGTAAGAAAAAGTTTCAAATGGAACAAAGTTAGTAAGGCAGATCTCCTTGTCTTCCTTACATTAAAGTTTCCAGAATAACTCACAACAGAAAACCATGTGCAAAGTCCTGGTCTGTCTTCAGACTGTATCTGCTGCTGTCTTGCTTGAAAACGTCTAAGAAAACAAATATTGCACAATAGTCTGAGCAAAATCTGACTGTCAGCAACAGCAAGGAAACATAAAATTATTTTTAAACATCACTGAGATTGTAACTGTTCAGATGATCATCTGATGAAGCGCTGCCTTTCCTAAGGGAAACAATTCTCTTCCAGCTAGAAACTTACCTTTCTTGGGCTGTCTTTATTTTAATGCACTTGCAGTTAGTTATTCAGAAGCATCCAGTCAATATTCAGTGCAACTTCAGCCTCTATATACTCTGAAGACATATACAGTACCACTTAGATTTAATTCATGTTCTTTTGTATTCCTACTGATACTGTATTTTTCTTATGTGGTTGGGAATGCATTTTCAGCCAGCTGTGGTTATGGTAGATAAGTAAATCTCAGAAGCCCTCTGCCAGAAACTTAAACAGGAGGAATAGAAAGATAAACTTAGTCGAAATGTACCAGAGGTTATAAATTCCCTCAGAGAAATGGAGTACAGAAAGACTCTGTTCCTTAAATCCAAACCTTAATTTCATAAAGCCCTTCTTGAGAGATTAAGTTTCAGTGCTGTACTTATATATTTTTTTCTAATTACTATTATAAGACAGAACACAAAACTTGTCATGAATCATCTTATTCATTGACTAGTGTCTGGCAGAGAAGAGTACCAGCTGCTTCAGAAGAAGGGGCAAGAAATTGAACAGCAGAATAACTTTTTTAGTTTGTACTTCTGAGACCATATTTTGCAATCTTATGTCAATTTTTTGTATTTTCTTATTTTAAGTCCTTCCAAAGTCTCAGCATCTATAGTATTTTGTTATTGGGTTCCAGTGATGCACTATTGCTTTCAATAACATTTCATCAGGCTTAAGAGTGTTGCCTTTCATCCTCACTGAATGTCCCCTTTAGAGGAACATGTAGGAAAACTTCAAGACAGAAAGAAAATGTATCTTCTTTACAGTGTTTAGCACTATGGCCTCTCAATTCATGTATTTTCTAAAGGAATCAGCCTCAATCTTTAAAATTTCTCATCCTGAAAGCCTTTTTGCCTCTAGTCATGCACTAGTGACCTTTAGATAAACAAAAGCTGATAAATTTTCAGATAGTTACTGTAGTTTTGTCCTTGCTCTAGGTGGATAACATTTCAGACCAACAAGTAATTACAGAAGGGGGGGGGGGGACACACAACAAAACCAAAACAACTTCTCTTTATTTTTATTTAGCCAGGAATTGACATTACTTGGTAAATAAAGTAAGGAGAATAAAGGTAACTCCCCCCCCCAGAAGAGGGAGACAGAGATGGTAAAGCAGCATTACCTTTCCGGTCACCCCGTAGTGGCTGTCAGAAACAGGTGGAATTCCATGCTGGGATTTCTGGCCCCCTGAGGCAGGTTAATTAATTTGGTTGTT
>JAAGNO010024349.1:0-13075 GCA_033439905.1 Ceryle rudis
TCACTAAGTCCAGGTAGGCAATGTCCACAGCTCTTCCCTCATCCACTCGGCAGGTCACCTTGTTGTAGAAGGAGATCGGGTTAATCGGGCAGGACCTGCCTTTCGTAAGCCCATGCTGACTGGGCCTGATCACCTGGTTGTCTCATATGTGCCATGTGATGGCACTCAAGATGACCTGCTCCATAACCTTCCTTTCCTTGCCGTCACTTCTAACAGAGCTGCATTTCAATGATACTTTTTATATAGCAGCAAATTATAGATGATGATTTTAACGCTGAAGGTTACTGATGGAGAAATATAGGAAAGTAAGTTAAAATTTGAGATAAAATTAGATCATCCTTGTCTGTCTCCAATTGCAAATACAGTGACTTGCTTGTCTCTGGCTGGGGTAAACCCCAAGGTGAACAGGATGCAGGTTGTACTGCTGCACCAATTCTGTTCTGTCATTAAACTGTATGAGCTGCACCAGATATCTTCATTACTCCCTCTTCTCCAGAACTCCAAGTTGGCAGTTTCAATAGAGTTGTGCTCTCAAAATAGTATTTCCAGGAGTGCATAAACGGTGTCAAGTCCCAAGTGCAATTTTCAGAGCTGAATGTAAAGCGCGTAAAAGCCAGTCAATCAACCCTCAGTGACACAGATTTGTCTGCACGTAATTGCCTCATGAACAGCCCTGCTGAAAAAAATCTGCTCAGGCTTGAGACTGGCTTTTGATTGAGCTGTCTGTGAAACTCCTGTCTGAGATTTATAACTTGCTATGCACACTCAGTTACTCTACATAACTCTACGTAACCTTTTCTAGAGCATGAAAAATGCACACTCTTTGGAAGGCTTTCAGTAGAAAAATGGGAAAGAAAAACACGAGAAAAGAGATTCTCTCTCCTTGTTTTGTTATTTTAATGTGTGAAATTCCTCCCAGCAGAATTTGATGGCAAATGAAGAAATATGTTGTGTACGGTCAAAAACTGCAATATAATCAAGGATGGAGCATAGTCCTCTCAAAATATTAATACAAACCTTAAGTGAACACAGAGACATGTCCACGTGGTGGCAGCAAGAGGAGGAAAGTGAAGAAATACCTACAGGAAGTCCAAAGATAAACATTAGTGGCCTGAGCTGGAGCACTTCTTAGTGAAGTGTACACTTAAGTGCATGCATCTTCAAAACTGGGCCTGTAACCCAATGCACTGAGCATCTGTGACTACTCAAATCCAGCCAGAAGATCAAAGTCCACACACCATCACAATGACAAGCATGTTGCCATCTGGCATTATTTGTGAGTGAAGCTGTTCTAAAGAAGGAAAGCAGATGTCTAAGCTTAGACCATGCCATGCCACCAACTATAAAGACAGACTTTCCTTCCTGTACCTCACAGATTCTCTCAATACCCAGCAGCACCTAGAAGTGAAGAGCGAGTATCATCAGTTGGAAACAGAGCAGCAAGAGCAGGTAGAGAGCAGCAAGAACTGGCAGGGTTTCCCAGTGTGCAGTCTGCTGGGTACTTTAGCGACGTGGCGTAAACCAGTAAGGAGTCTCTTAATATTGCTTGTAACTCTGGGAAATGAAAATCTCAACTTTAAGATAATCTGCAGCTCACTTGCCTTTGGTTAAGCAGGATGGAAGAGTTGAGAAGAAAAAATAAATATAAAAAAAAGAATGGGTGGACTTCTCTGGACTCTGGGTGGACTTCTCTGGACTCCCAGCCACGTATGGGAACCACAGGGCAAAGGTGGAGTCCAGTCGGACCACACAGCATCCTTCACACAAGCTGGCCTGACAGCTATTCCCCAGCTCCTTGTCATGTGTGTCCACACACTCATATTCTCTCTCCCAGGAAGACTGTTTCAGCTGTCACAGGTCAGGAATAAAGAAAAATGAGCTTAATAAAAACAGAGGTAGACAAGAAAAGCCCTCGAGCAACTAAATTGCATCTTTCTATTCTGAGAAATACCTGGTATAATTGAGTCTGTTGCATCTTTAAGAGTTAGCACTGCTCTGCCTCCTGCAAGCCAGGTGAGTGCATCCTTTCTTCTGCCTCACCACTCTAAAAGGCTCTGATAGCTGAACATGTCACCCAGCAGTCCTCAGACTCCTAACTGGTACTGGACTGTGCTGGTATTTCCAACCACGTCACCTCTGAGCAGACCTCCCAAGGAGCTACAAGGAAGGAGTAGGCTACAGCACATGCTTTTGCTAAATTTAGTGATTTTACTTTGGTGAAAAAATTGTACTGAATTCCATCTGAGCTAGGGAAGGGAGTGGTGAAGTGCTCCTCTGGCTTTTCACAAGCACTGTACCTCCTGAGAAACTGCTGGGACAGAAGAAGGACAATTACAAAGGAATTCCACTCAAATTGCCCCCACTGAAGTGTCTTCACTTCCTGATCCAAAAAGTGAGAATAGCTCCCTCCCAACTGGTTTCATTACCAAATATCCCAAGCAGTGCTGTGGTCATGGCAGCATACGTATGATGGGGAATGTGTCCCTAGGACATAGAAGAGCAGGAATTCAGCTCTCCATAAGGACTGTAGCCGAGCTCTGACAGTGTTCTGGGTATCTCTGTACCCAGCTTAAGCATGATCTGCAGTTGCCATTAACTAGGATCCCTTTCCACGGTCAGGGGGAGAAGGGGAGGAAATAGTATTGCCTAGGGACACCTATCACTGACTGTCTTCACTGATGACCAACTGCAAGACTTCAGGACTGAGATCTACACTCCAAACTACTTCTAGGACTAAAGAGCTCTCATTCCCAAATAAAACTTCTGTGCCCTCTCCTTCTGGCACCTGCTTTCTTGCTTGCAAGCCTAAACATGTTGTGGTTTTAGAGCATGATGTGCTCCTGGTGTCATGCCTACACATACAAGTCCCCATTCTCTGCCTACAGCACACACACTCCTCATACCTCTTCTTTGGGATTATTCACTGTATCTTGTGGCGTCCCAGGTCTCCTGTCCCCCCTAATTACTAAATCTCATATACAAATGTATGTTAAATATAGTTTAGGGTTTGTGCTGGAAACATCATCACATCACTTGCCAGGAGCCTGCTGTTACAATTTGCTATAGTGAGCAGACACCTACCCATAATATGCTGATTTCCAGAAGGAAATTCAATGTGCTTAAACCTAACACAACTCCACTTTGCTGGTCAGAGGCAGCAGCAAAGTCCCATCTAAACTGTCATAAACAGGACCTCCCTTATTCATCAGTGGGGATCATATAGGGTGATCATATAGGCATTTCTAGGAGATGTCGTAGACAAGGAAGAGGAAGGAGCTAGAGCTTCAGACCATGGTTTGTAACCACATGAGAGAAGGACAAGAAGGCTGGACATAGCTTAGTACAGGATGAATCAATTAACAACCACATCACCAAGTGCTATCAATTTTAAAAGGTCTTTTGAGCAGAAGAGAAACCAGTTCCTCCCAGCTCTGCTGAAGCTCCTGCTGATTTCTATTTTAATAGACTGGATAGAAGTTAGTAAATACTAAGTCAGAGACCACTATTCTCTCAAAAAAATCACACACTGAAACTATTTATGCTACCCTTGATAGGAATGGATTTCAGGACCTGCTAGTCAGCAATATATTTTTGCTGCTTTTCTAAAAGAAATATGGCATTTAATGGGTCCATTCAGGAATAGTAGCCAAGCAACTGCGAATTCTTCTTGAGCAGGCAGGCCCAGCTCATTTCAAAATGGATTGCTCTGTGAAGGAAGGTTAGCACTTCCCAGATCACAAAAATGGTTTACTGGCCCAGGTATCATATAAAATAGGCTCTTGGTGAAGAACTAAACAGTTTTAAAAGGTGGCAGAGAAACCATTAGGCAATAAAAATTCACAGAGCAATTTTGCCAGAGAAAAAGCATAAATAAAAAGTGCATCGTTTCTCTGCCAGACTTTCTCACAAGTCAGCTGCGTTCAAAGAGATGAGCTAAAGGCAATTAAAAAGTGTTGTCTGTTTTTCACCTTTCAGCTTGGACTTATGCACTTTAATCAGAAAGGCAATTCTATAAACGGTGCCACTAAAGAAAGGGAGGGCAGAGAGTACACCGAGCATAGGTCAAATCCTGTATGTATCATGAGAAGAAAAATAGCAATGGATCCTTATCTGGGGGGGATGCATTCATTCTATATCCAAAGAAAACATACACCCAAAGAATTGGCTCTTGAAAGGAAATATGGAAGCTAAAACACAGCTTCCAGACAGTTCAGGCTCTTCTGCTCCAAGGATATACTTAATGGCTTTATAAGTTTTAGTTTATAAATTTTAGTTATGTCAAATGTCACAGGTTCTTCTTGGAGGTCTTTTGGCCCAAATTCAAACGTGACAGGCTACTTAGATCATTAAAAGGAAGAAGTCTGAGCCCCACCATCAAGCATGAGCTAATCAGGGCAAAGAGTAATTAAAACTTTTTTTTGTCGTTTGTGTATTTTTCTTAAACAAACAAACAAAACATCTCACCACTTGTCTTAATTGCTAAAATTAAAATAGCAATAATAATAATAATTGCTTGTACAATCAGCAGCTTGTGATTTCTTTCTACACCACTTTTAAGCAAAGAGAGAAGAAAATCCACTGGGTGAGAACAGTGAACCAGGATAACTTCTCCATTGCAGTCAAGCAGAACACGCCTCTCTGATAGGGCAATCAACTTCATGCAGTAACTGTTGATGGAAAGACATTCCTAGAAGCACCAGGACATGCTGTGTTCCTGTCTACTTGAGAAATGTTAATGAGAAGCCTATTTGGGATTTCATAGTCTCATCTCTTGTGCCATGCAAAACTTGCACACAGCATTCAAGCACATCCAGCTAGTGCCAGGCAGCAGCCCTCCATCTCCCTCCAGATCTCAGCACAAAAACACCAGAGCCCACAGAAAGAGAAAGCCAAGTTACCTTGAGCTGCAGCTTGGGCTGATGGAGGAGAACTTCCTCCTGATTTTGAATTCCTGTGTTGGCAAAATGGTCAAAGGGCACAGATTTTCAGCTGGTACAGCATACACTTACTACTCCCTCTTTATGCAGAAAAACCCCTCAGTGCTGTGGGTTTTGTGCCCAAGGTGTTTCTGAAGGGATGAATCAGGAATAACATTTGCAGTGTAGTAAAGCCACCATCCTAGAGAACCGAGCTATTCCCCCAAAAAGCAATGCTGTGTAGGTTAATTTATGATCTGCTTTTGCTTCAAACAAGTCTAGAACTAGAAAAGAAAACTCAGCAGTGTCAATGCTTTTGGGAATGACTTGTCACACTTTAATTACGCAGCTCTGCTTTCCCCAACCATCTATGCCTCCTTCAGTATCTCAGTGCCTCTGCCCTCAAAAGGTGCAAATAATTCTAGGTTTTGATGTTCTCTTTTCCCCAGGGGGTACATTTATAATATAAGAGTCAGATTTGCTTGTAGAAAGGTGGAGAGGGAAAACTCCTCTGTACAAAGCCTGCACCTCACAGTGGACTCCTGAGGGTGCTCTCTTCCCTTACCAAACATCTCTGCACCAAACAGGTGATGCAAAAGGAGAACATGCTGCATATCTTGAGGGACAACATAAACAGCAGATACCCTCTACACAGTCATTTCAATTCTAGTTCTGCAATGGAAGTCTAAGTTAGTTTATATTCCTCACCCAGTCAGTAGTTACCCCTCTTAGTACCTGGCTTCAAGGGCAGTAAGGAAAAAGTGATCAGATTAATTGCTTGTCTACAGCTTTAAAAAGCTTTCCAAACACCCTTCTCCCAGTGAGATTTAAGGTATAAAATCCCACGTGGCAGGCCAGGGGTTTCTGCTGTCACCACACGTGTGCCCCAGTGCCTGGTTTCACCCTGCAGCTCTGCCACTCTGCCACGGCATGGGCAGGATCATGCCTGGGAGGAGGTTGTCACTTCAGCAGGCAGCATGTCCTCCTTTTGGATGTAAGGAGTGGTTACTGGAAGGTTAGGAGTCTAGGAAACAGGTTTCCCTCTCCCTAGCTCCCTGCCACTAAGAGCAGGCATGGTGACCCATCCTGCCCATCCATCTCGGAAGGTTTCACCTGAGGCCTTACATATTTTCCCAAGATGAAGCCTCCCTAGTCTGTGCTGCAGCACTAAATTACAAACCCTAACCTGCTCTATTTGCACAGCTGAAGACACACTGGGGAAATCACATCTTCCAGCCAAAACCCACAACATAATTGCTGTCCTGATGGCAGAGCAGTTTTTAAAGTTAGTTATAACCTGACAAGTCAGTCATCAGCAACAGCAGCCTGACATAATACCAAAAATTACAGCTCTGCTGCTTCAGAGGAACTATTATTTTTGTAAAGACCGTCTGATGTTTTCTGAATTGTGTTAGTATATGAGGTTTTCTTTCTAAAAGCAGCATGGGATAGGGGTAGGGGTAGGAGAGAGAAGGGTTTCTTTTAAGCAACAGAGAGACTAGTATTTGGTAAGTCAAAAGATCGTGTGTGTAACTTAGGATTTATTAAACTGTTGTACCTGAATGACCTGGTGTAAGGGCAGGCTGTATGCAGTTCTTCAGCCAGTTTTGCTTCCAAGCCCACTTGGCGAGACAACAGCCATGAAATTGTCTCATTGCAAACACTCCTGTGTTTGTATTTCCATATTTAAGTGGACTGCTATATACAGCACAGAAATGGAAAAAAAATCCTGCTGCCTTCTGTTTAAAGGACAGATGAATACAGGACAGTGAGCAATAGTGCTGAAACCAGAGTAGATGGATGGAGGCAGAAGTTTTCTGGATTGTAATTCACTGATATATGCTGAGTAAAGGACTTGACACTAAACATGCACTCAAACACTGAAGGATAGTGTTCCCCAGGCACCTTTCAGGAACTGAATTTATATCAGTGCACAAGCTCTGCTGCAGTAAAGAGAGGGTTTCGGAAAGTGGGTGCTCAAGTTTGAACTTCTGAAGAGGAAGGGTCTACAGGAAGGTGACCTGAATCACAAACATCTACCCAGTATCTACCACAACCTTCTTACTGAAGAAATACACACAAAAAAATGAAAAGCTCCTGTTCAAGTTAATCAGACATTTTTCTTTGTGACTGATGAAATCCAGTTTCTCTAAGTAGAAAACCAGGCATAGACTGTGACTTCGGATGACAACTGTGACAGCCCCAGCTTGCAATAACAACCAGTTTGTAATGCCCATCAATCACACAGATCGGTGGCCACCCAGTTTCCATGAAAGAAAGAAAAGACAAAGGGGAAAGAAGGAGAAAGCAGGGAGTTTTCACTTGTCAGCAGTGTCAAAAACATCCAAATCCATGAAGCTAGGAGGAGGGCACAGCTTTGGGTCCTGGCTGTGTGCAGCACAGCATTCCTGCCCCGTCTGTTACATACTGGGCAAAAAGCTTCCCCCACAGCTTTCCCACAGATGTTGGTCTCTTCAAGGTTTTGTCCTCAGTAGCCTGCACGGGCCTCATAGGAGAGGAGAGAGATCTCTGCATTTTGAAGCCCAGCAGCCAGTTCTTCCTCTGGGAAATACAACAGAGTTGGGGAAGCTGCAGAGGTTGGAGTCATGGCCCTGTGACTGCTCCTGATAGCCATTCAGTGCACTTTTGGGCGCAAACTCCATCCTGGAGATTCCCTCCTTTTTGATGTATGTTACCTGATGTAACACAAAAGAGTATTTCATATGCTTCAGGAAAAGGAGTCTCTCTCCAGACAGTTGTATGGAGCCACAATGGGTTTTGCAGTCAGTGGAGCTTGGAGTAAGGACCAGTGTAGCTGGGAGGTGTGCAGCTGGCAGGGAGAACCAAGCCCAGCAGCCAGGAGCAGAAACAGGGTGGCAGTCATCAGTGGGAAGTGTGCATGACATACTAAGCTCTGTAGTCCCCATACCTCTCCCTTGTCACTTGCCGGGGTCATCAAAAGACCAGAAAGGTTGAGGCAAGCCCCTAAAAGAGAGCAAAGGCAGCACACTAACAGAAATGAAAGCCTCTTGCAGGGCACAAATGAACAGTCGCAAACCTTCTGGCATCATCCCAAGTCACTCATCACCACACCAGATTTCCCCGACTAACCTCCAGTCAGCTGATAGGGTGCTTCCTTGCTGCTGTCTGTGCTAGACTTTGGCCAAGGGCTGGCCTTCAACTTGAAGATGGGAGGGGAGCAGTTTCTCCTCCCCAGCCACCGAACTGTCCCAAGGAGACACTGTCACCAGGAGGTGTATGATCATGCTGCTGAGCAGCAGGAGTGGCATGGGCCAGAAGCCCCAGGCATTGAGACACCATGAGAGTGATCTCATCTCCCTCGAGTTCATTCCCCTTTGCTTAGCCTCCACCTTGGTTTTGCCTTTCCTGAAGTGGCAGCTTTCCGACAAGCTCCTATCTGGAAGATGCTTCACACACTGCAGGCAACATTTAGGGAGAAGAGTGGCACTGGCACTGCCCCAGTCTGAACTGTCACTGCCCTCAAGAGGTCATAGGTGCTCTTTCATGGCAGAATAACCCAGACTTACTGCCTTTCTGCTTCTTGCTTAGAGTGTCAAGTTCCAGACAGTGGTTATTAATTAATCAGAGGTCACTTACGTGCTGAGACCAATCATTCCTCACAATAAGCATCTGTTTTAAACATAAGCAAGCCAACCCAAAAACTAATTTAAATGAACAGTCATTCCTCAGGGACATTTCTGTATTTGGTTTGGTGACAGCGTGAACTGCAGAGATATGAAGACTAACATCGTGTGAAGTGCCTGGGGTGAGCACTGAATTAACTTGCTGCAGTTTTGGATACACCAGAGTGTGGAAGAATATTTTGAAGTGATCTCAGACAGTAGCTTTAGGGGAAGAACATTCAGCATATAAACATTATGAATTACCCTGCCTGTAAACTTCAATACTATTTTAACAACAAGATTTTTTTTGTGGCATAGGCAAAGACCCAGAGCCTTACTTACATTGGCTGCTGCCTTCCAGCTCACTTTGTGTTGGCTGCTGATTCAACCCATCAGGAAGGATTTTGAAGCTTCTCTGTCCCTCAGATTCATTGGTTTTGAAATGCGGGATCAGGAAGCTGCCGCTGGAGAATGTGATAAAAGATTTTTCTGTCCAAATGAGTTTGCTGGTGGGGGAAAGAAAAAAATACTTCAGTTGCCAAGTGGTTTGAGACACAGCCCTTAATGCAAGGGACAGGCATTTCAATTGAAGCCATTTCACACTTGAAAATATTAGTGGATGCTAGGATTTATCTAAGGTCTTTCAAGAGGTACATTTCTAGTGGCCTATGCAGTATCACTCCCTACCCAGGCTGATGAGGTGAAGCCTAATGCAATGGCCAAATCGTTGTCATGCTCTATATGAGTGCCTCTCATACCTTCAGTGAGATTACTTCAATCAACAGTTCTCTTGTCTACATAAGTGGGAGGAGGAAGGAGGGAGGCAGTAATAAATCTAGGAAGGCATGAAACCATTCCAGTGAACATTTCAGTACCCAAAGATCTCGATGTCCATATGGCACAAGGCAGCTTTGGTACTCGCAGCAGCATCTGCTTGAACTATTTCAGACAGAGAGCAAGACAAGTACCAATGTATAAAGGGTTAAGGAAAAAAAGATTTTAAAAGAAGGATCGACAGAAGTATCTTCTCAGATACAGCCATTATGTTGAATTATCAAGAATTACTGAGTCCAAGCCACTTCTACCAAAGAAGTCCTGGGTGACAAGAGCTGTTCTCAATGGCTCTCAGGAAGCCTGCTGCCAGTTGGCCCTGCTGTGCCAGCACTAATCAGTGTTGCCCTCCTCCCTGCCTCCCACACCCTACAGAGATGAAGGAAATTTGGTCACCTTCCTTCAGTTAAAGGGGTTAGAAAGGAAGATCATAAATGAACATGTAGTTCAGCCTGCCCAGAAGTGTTGTAGAGAGGTATGGTCCATTGTAAACACTCAAGTGCTCCCAAATGCAATCCTTGCATCCTCAATTACAAAATATTTACGCATAGCCTTCAGCTTATTTCCTGCAGTAAGTCGTCCAAGTGCAGTGCAGCATGCCAGGGTAAATGCCAGGGTAATTGGGAAATGTTATTTCAGTGGCTCCAACTGGAATTAGGTCAAAGCCTGAGCACTCTTAAAATAAAAAGATAGAACAATCATATCACAAAGCAAAACCTGCTTCTGCATGAATTTCCTTAAGCGGGCCTTTTAATATTGGAGCGTCCTCAGCTGGATCATTTGTTGTTATCCAGCTCTTTTCTTCCTCTATGGCTCTTCATAAATCCCAGGAAACTCCTCTTGGCAATTCAGTGATCATGTTATTGGCAGATGCTTTACTATAATCTTTGCCATGCCCTTCAGAAACAGTCAGAGTATCCAAGAGCACTTTGTGCTTCCCACGTATCCTGACAAGGAAGGAGCAGAGATAAACCCCCAGGGCTCTTCTAACTCCACTTCTGATGCACATTCTGTGGATAAATGTGCACTTCAGTGATAAAAGCATTAAGAAAAGATAGTAAGAGCTTTGTACAAAACCTGCCAGTTCTGCCCATGAATGAAGATAAGTTAGCAGGTCAATAAAGCCAGTGTGAAATGTTAGGGTTTTCTTTTAAAACTAGTTCCCCGATTCCCCCAATATTTTTGGGCTTCCTGGAAGTTTGAATATTCTGATATCACTGGCAAAAGCACAGCTCCTGCTGAGTAGAAGGTGACTATTTATGTCCTAAAAGAAACTACACTATAGGCTGTTGTGCTTCAGGTACTAGCGAATGATCTTTTAAAATGGGTACAGAGAAGGGTGCAAAATCTACTGATAGTGAATTACTTAGGACCATAAAAGCAAAAGCAGACTGTGAAGAGTTGAGAAATACTAAATCACTGGACAATAAACCAGGAGATATTCATTCATTCTTTGTTGAAAAATGCAGATGCACATCAAGAAAAACATAACCATACAGACTGGTCAGCTCTGAACTAGCAGTGGCCAGCTGGAGGAAAAAAATGCTGGTCTAAACAGACTTGTCTTATAGGGACAGTGTAGGATGTTTCTGTTGAGCAATTCTAGCGTATGAGAATTCATCAGGTGGCAGGGCCAAAATGAACAAGAGGAGAAACTTTTTCAGTGTCGTTAAATCATCAAATGTGGTTACAGGATGCTGTAGAACCACAAAACTTACATTTTCACAAGAAAATTAGATAAATTCCTGAAATTCTTTGGAGGATTAGTAGACCCTGATATGCAAATCTTGATATGGAAAGTCGCTAGGAGGTAGGACCAGAGGTATGAGTGCATAATTGCCCCGTCCTTGTTTTCTTCCCTCCTTCTCTACTTTTGACCATTAAATGAGAGGAAAACAACGGGGTAGGTCGACGTGCCCTTGCGCACAGCCTGCTGTATGATGAAAAGTACATTCCCCCTGATAGATATGGACCAGTTGAGTGACAGTGCAGCCCTAAATGAGGAATGTCATCACCAGCTCAGGTCAGAAAAGAGCCCCATGCAAAAGACACTTTTTCTAACATTTAATTCCATCCTATCCAAGCTGATGACAGTGAATTTGTGAAGTAGTTTGTCACTCATTTTACAAAGGGACAATGAGACTCGGAGCATGTGAAAGCCTGAGTTTTAGAAACACATCACAGATTCAGGGGGCATTTTTGGTGATTTGAACATCTGAAAAGAAAGCCAAGAGATCTGTCACAGAACCTGTGTCAGCCTTTACCCACAGCCACCAGAGCACTGTGCAGCAGAGCAGCGTCTTGGCATCTTAGAAGATATTGCTGTCTTCTCCCATACTCTACCTGTCTACCCTCTTCATCCTCTGCACTGAGCATCCTGCTTTCAGGGAACTTGACCTCTGAGCCCAGCTGAGGAGCCAGGGTTCTCTCTTGGTCCTCTTACTAGAGAATAAAATTAAGGCACTACAGCAGGGCAGGGCAAACATTGACGCTGGTTTATTGCAACCCAGATTCTAACAGTATTAAAACACAAAGAAGATTCAAAGCAAATTTTACAAAAGGTTTCCTACCCTAAAAAACAAATTTAGTAACTTTAAGAATCAAATGTGCCTGTGATGGAGCTAAAATCACCAGCTGATGACCAGGTTTCTTCACTCTGTGAGTCTCTTTCTATACAGGAAGAGAAGAAAAGAGTCAGATATCAAATCATGAGGTACTGAGGTAGCTTTCAACTGTCCCAGCATGTTGTAACAAACACTAGCGGACTGATCCATCTGCTGGGAGACACAATGGATAACTGCTAATCCCCTTTGCCTTACTATCTCATCACAAAGGTTCTTTAAAAAAATGTGCAGATAAAACACATAGCTATCTGAGATTGGATGCCTACAAAAAGTATTCACTTACAAAGCTGATCTTTTCCTCCATCATTTTCCTTGCCATAGATGGATCCCTCTGTAATGGGACATCAGAATGTTACCCCCTTACACACACCCAGTGAAGATAACAATACAGACCCATGCCCTGATCTGCCAAGAAGGACACAGCGATGTCTGAGGGGCTTGGTATCGATCAGGACAGTCACGAGAGAGAAAGCATAAAACCAGGACGCTCTGGAAGAGCCCCAGCTGACTCTTCAACTGAAAGGGTTTAATACCTCAAAAAGCAGCCATGCAACAAGCCATCCTAGGTAATTTTTATCTACCAAAGACACCTTCTGCTTTTCTTTCCAGCCAAACAAATCACCTTCAGAAGCAGACATAACCCTCCATTTTACAATGAAGATTAGATCCAGTTCCAGATCCACGCATGTCTGCTCAGATGTGGCAGACTGAGCGCAGTCACTAGTGAGCCAGGACCCAGATATGAACTCGAGGTAACAACTTCTGCTCTTCCTCATGCACACGCAGCTTCATAAACTTCTAACAGTAGGAGAAAGTTGCCTTTCTTCTTTTTTTTTTAAGTAGGCAATAGAGCACTGTGTTTAGTTCATGAACATCTGGGATCTCCTAATTGACTGAGACCCTGAAGAACACAGATAAGGTAACATCTGTATAAAAAGGATAGCAGGGATTTCACCGTAGAGGAGAAAAAGGAAAGGAAAGGAGAAAGGAAAGGAGAAAGGAAAGGAGAAAGGAAAGGAGAAAGGAAAGGAGAAAGGAAAGGAGAAAGGAAAGGAGAAAG
>JAAGNO010024350.1:0-25315 GCA_033439905.1 Ceryle rudis
TAACCCAGCGGAGGGTGCACCTATCCAGGCCATGTGCTATCAGCTTCTCCAGGAGAATGCTG
The DNA here is from genome assembly GCA_033439905.1 of Ceryle rudis. Classification (NCBI taxonomy): domain Eukaryota; kingdom Metazoa; phylum Chordata; class Aves; order Coraciiformes; family Cerylidae; genus Ceryle; species Ceryle rudis. Next base: position 63 of record JAAGNO010024350.1, read on the forward strand.
TGGGAGACTGTGTCAGAGGCTTTGCTGAGGTCCAGGTAGACCACATCCACAGACTTCCCTTCATCTCTCCAGCCGGTCACCCAGTCATAGAACAAGATCAGATTTTCTAGGCAGGACCTTCCCTTCCTAAACCCATGTTGACGGGGCCTAAGCCCCAGGTTGTCTTGTACGTGCCGCTCGATGGCACTCAGGATGATCTGTTCCATAACCTTGCCAGGCACTGAGGTCAGGCTGACAGGCCTATATTCTCTGGATCATCCTTACGGCCCTTTTTGTGGATGGGCGTCACATTGGCCAGCCTACAGTCATCTGGGACCTCCCCAGGTAGCCAGGACTGTTGATAAATAATGGAGAACAGCTTAGCCAGCTCTTGTGCCAGCTCCCTAAGGACCCTAGGACGAATCCCATCCGGACCCATAGACTTGTGAGGATTTAAGTGGCACAGCAGGTCCCTAACTACCTCCTCCTGGATTACAGGAGGGATATTCTGCTCCCCATTCCTGCCTTCCAACTCAGGAGCCCAGTTGCCCTGAGGATAATCTATTTTTGTGTTGAAGACTGAGGTAAAGAAAATGTTAAGTATCTCAGCCTTTTCCTTGTCCTCTGTCATTATCCCCCCCCCCTTCATCCAGTAAGAAATGAATATTTTCTCAGACCCTCCTTTTATTATTAATGTATTTATAAAAGTATTTTTTGTTAACAGAATTGGCCAGCTTAAGTTCTAACTGAGATTTTGCGTCTCTAATTCTCTTTCTACATGACTTGACAACACCCTTAAATGCTTCATGGCTCACCTGCCCCTTTTTCCAAAGGTGATATAGTCTTTTTTTTTTTCCCTGAGTTTTTGAAAAAGCTTCTTGTTCAGCCAGGCCGGTTTTCTACCCCGCTGGCTTGTTTTCCGACACATAGGAACAGCCTTCTCCTGCGTCTTCAGAATTGCATTCTTGAAGTAAGCCCAGCCTTCCTGGGCCCCTTTATTTAGGACGGCTGCTTCCCAAGGAATTCTCTGCACCAGCATCCTGAATAGTCAAAGTCAGCCCTCCAGAAGTCTAAGGTAGAGGTTTTGCTGACGGTCCTCCTAGCTTCACCACCTAGTGAAAATTCTATCATATCATATTTGGTAGGAAACAAAATATAGACATGAAGCCAGACAGCCTGAAAATTCAAAATGGTTAGCAAATGCAGCAACACATCCTACTAGTAACAGAACTTACTAGGAGAAAGACTTCAGGTTATGGAAGGCACCCTGAGGTGAAATGAACATTCAGAGATCTCCCTTTTTTCAGCTCTGCTACAGCTCTCCTTTGATAATTTATTCCCACCCAGTCTCCAGCACATTGTGCTCAGTCATCCATACACACATAAAGCAAACAAACCCCTATAATAAATTAATCAAGCCATTTCTCCTGTCTCCAAGAAAGAAGAAAGGGGAGTAGTTGCTATCTCTATTTCAAACACTTGGGTGACAGCCACATAAGTATTTTAAGTTAAATAAGTGAAGTGCAGCTTTATTAAAGGAATGAAACTCTATTGAAATGCATGGGTGCAGTCCAGGACTTTGACTGCACACTAAGCAGAGTTTTGTTCAAAGTTTGCTATAAGGAACTTTTGTTGCAGTTAGCACAGCAGTGCTTATATATTGCTTCTTTTTTGTTCTGTCATGTTTAACTGTCTCCTTTCCACCAAACAGCATTGGCAGCACTGATGTTCCACCAGTGAAAGTGTCTAAGTTGCTGGTCCCTAAGGATGCCATACCATCCCATATCCTCAGCCTAGCAAAACAGAAAATGCAATCATCACAAGCACAAAATAAATTAACTTAGGTTTCTGTCATTATCACACTGCAAAGAAAAAAAACCAAAACAGTAAGAAAGGCAGTTATAAAGGAGCCCAAAGATTATTTGCCCCAAACATTCATCTGAGCAAATTTTTCAATGCTGCAGTAATGAGAGGACAGTTATGGCCAGGGTCGTGCCTTTACCTGATTTTCAGGCATGCAAAAGCTGGCTGGTTTATGACTGCAGCCTGCATAGCCCCTGCAGAGGGAGCAGGAACACCTCATTATCAGAGATGGGAGATTTGCAAGAGGGAATCTTGGATGAGATGTACCTAATTCGACAAACCTCTTCTTTCCCTCCATCATCAGAAAGTGATAACAAACCCAAAGATTTTTACTGCATGCAGTATCTTCTGAATGAAAAGCACCAAAACATGTATTTTACTGTAGTATTTTCTTTGGGAAATTCATGTGAAAGCCACTGCTGGCAGCCAGTCCTGCCTGTGCAGCAATTGCATAATCAAGGCCAGAAACCCTAGGGCTCTGATAGTCAGTGTCTTTCACAGAATTCCACTGTTTCAATGCAATTTAGAGAGGTTTTTTTTGTAACTTTTGCTTTGGTTGCTTTCCTAAGGAAAATCCCCTATCATTTTTCTGTTGTTCTTGATCTTTCTGTTTAGGACTTTTTGTCTACAGAACATGGTTTAGAAAGTAGACATTAATTTTAAATAATTCAATTACTCCTACTGCTGTGCAGTTTGCCTTAAACTCCCTGTTTCTATGCCCATAACTATGCCCAGGGCAAGAGAAAACTTCTAATTAGTTGGACAGTTTTGCTCTTTAATTATAGAAGATCTTTGGCTAAAATGACATTTTCAAGCAATAAGAAGAGGCTTATTAAAGAAAGATAACAAAAAAAACCCCACAAAAACCCAAAAATCTTCATGTATTCCTTGTTCTGATATAATGCAACCCATTATGATAGTGTTGAAGCATGTGTAAAGCCTGGGGGGTGGGAAGGAAAACAGGGAACGTGGCATATTGGAGAGTGTGAGAAGCGTAGCCACTGACAATACTGATTTTTCTAATCTCTGAGGTTAATGTTTATCCTAAGAACTGTTTCCAGTTTGCTTAATGTCCTTGCAGGTTTGGCCAGATCTTTAAAAAACAGGATGTTTTTTATGGAAATGGGATGGTGACTAACATATTTTACATGTCAGCCCTGCTCTATTGTTTCTCATGCAAAGGTGTTTGCATTTCCCAGGAATATTCCCTGCTGATTTACACTCTCCATCTAAATAGCTTTTGGCCATCCTTACCTTCTTCTTCCTCCTCCCTCTCTTTCATTTAACTTCCAGTGGCCTGACATTGTCCATTCTGCTCCACCAGTCTTTGCAGTGCCCTGCCTACTGTGACTTCCTTTGTATTGAGTCCGTTCCAGATTCTTTGCTCTTCCTCATAGTCTGTTCTGTGGGACAACAGTGAGCTCTAAAAAATGGTTTGTTCCTTTTTGAACACAGGTGTAATAAGTGCTCCCAACCACAGCTTGGCACTTAGAAGCAACACAGTCAGCTTTCTACTTCTTAAACTGAAGATAGCACTGGAGAGGGAATCTTGTCCTGTGAAATGATGAATTATTGTCTTTAGAAGGAGTCAACTCTACTGGAAACGCTTGCTCTGGATTTCAGCTTGCAGCAGTAGCTCCCTATGGGTTAATTGTGTGCTGCTGTAAATGTGTCAGCAGCTCCTGGATCTCTGGAAGGTTTCTTGAGCAGAAGAATCATCATGCATGAGTGTGATGTGGAAGCTTCCAAGCCACAGCAGCTTTGGCATCAGCCCTGACACCACTTTTCATGTCACTGTAAGCACTGGTAGTTAGAAGAGGAGCGAGGTGCATGGAACATCTCTGAAAAGATGATACAAATGCAATATACTGACTTTGAAGTCACCACAGAAATCCAAACATATTCTGCCACAAAATGTATTCATGTAAGGAAACAAATATTCCACTTGCTGAATTAATGCAACTGAATATTGCCTGATTCTTTCAGCTTGGGGGAACCATTAGGACTGAAGCTTCTAATAACAAAGAGGAGGAATTTAGTGATTTGGACTAAGTATCACAGGAATGAAAATAAATCATTAAAATAAAAAATACTTGTTTCACCCACTGCATGTGTTTTGTGCAATGAAGCAGAGTCTTAATTTTAACTCCATAAGTTATATTTCAGAGTGGAATTAAAGTATCCTTTAGCATTTGAATATGCAGTAAGGAAAATATTAGAAAATCAATCACAGAAGCTAGACAATCAATAAGAGGGTCAAATTCTGATAGATAATGAGCATAGCTTTTTCCTTAGTGAATTCAGTGAGGGCTTTAAGTGCCTACATCACACAAAACCTTTTTTACAAGAGCAGTGAATTTCTGTTTAGGCCTTGAGGATGGACTTTGAAACAGCATTGAAGCGGCTATACAGCCCTGGAATTACTACTTCCAGGAGTTCAGTAATTTCTTACTGTGTACCATTTTGTACAGGTTTATGAGAACCAGATCTCTGAGTGGGTCCAGAGGCTTGCTGCATTCAGTCTAGCTGCTGTGAGCACTGTGCTGCTGCAACCACTGCCAACATGGTCCTGAGAGGCATATGCCTACCTGCAGGCTCTGGCCAGGATGATGTTAATTACATCTGCTACCTAGGGGATGCACTCACTCTATGCTGTCCCTTGGGGTTTTGCTTGCAATCTCATTTTGCCTGATATTTCTTAAATTATAATCACCATCTCTAAATGAAAGGCTGTTATCAGTTCAGGGAGAGTCTCTGTAACTTCTCTTCCCCCACAGATGTATCCTTTTCTCATCTGGAAACTTTTCCTCCCACACCTTGCATACTATCCTCCTAAACACTTGTTGACTTTGTCGTCTATACCCAGGGACTGTGCTGATTCCCTTATACAACAGTTTTCTGACATTAACCATGGCTGGAATTTTGCCCAACTACATGTCATGAATCCTTTACTGCTGCTTTTGCCACAGTGTATGCTACAAGCTGATTATATTAAACATAGGCAACCACCAAGTGAGTAGAGACAGCAGTTCTCCAGAGGCTGCCTTCACAGCCTTCAGCTGAGTGCTAAATTCTAAGAGGAAATAATAATTGACTCAAAATAATTCATGTAATAAAACTGTGCTGCAAATGGTATTGTTTCATATCTACATAAGCATCCTGTAATGGAGTGTGCATTCTTTTTCTAGCACAGTGATGGATACACAGTCCCCAGGTCAAAGCACCTACATTTTCTTCTTGTTTAAAGCTTCAATTTTAAAGGAAAAGGTTTTTTTAAAGTTTCTTCCGCATTATTGATAAATTAAAATGGAACCAAGCAAAGCTGATACCATAAATAAAACTATAAATGCAGCCAAACAGATTGTTTTCTCACCCCCAACTTAGTTCAGGAATACTGGGTATTCTTATGCTAAATAGTAGGTCATGTCTTTCTACAGTTTCTCAACTGAGGTGTTGTTGCTTTTAAATCTAAGAGATCCTTAGCAGAGACTAAGAAAAAGAATAGGGAACGGGATAAAATAAGGTGAGACAATTCATCTGAGATTCAGGATTAAGAAGTCTTGATAACTGTTGCTTTCTTCTCTTCTCTCTCGTCCCCTTCATTATCAGGTGGAAAAAAGCTAGTAAGAGATGTGTGCAAGTGAAGAACAGAAGGAAGTGCATCGTCTCTTTGGTCCTAGAGCCAAATCAGCACTTGCTGGTACTTTTGCTACTGGATCAACTTCTCTGCTGCTTATTTTAGAGTCAGCTTTTGCCAAAAACTGCTGTGCTTTTCCTGGGTTCGTCTGGAATACGGTTAATTTGCACCACGAGCTGGGAGGGGGCCACAGCCAGAATAGATAATTCAACCAGGAGAGACAATTCAACCAGTCAATGGGATATTCGATGCCATAATGACATGCCCACTATGTAAGGGGGGAGAGGTGGTCAAAGCTTGTCTCTGGCAGGGGTGTTCCAGAGCAGCTCAGAGGGCAGTGCAGTTCATTCTGTATTGCTCATTTTGTGTATTGTTTCATTCTCCTTCTGTGGTGTTCTAGTAAATTCTCCTTATCTCAACCCATAGGATTTTGCACTTTTCTCCCTCTTCTCCACCCCTCCCGAGGGGGACAATGAGTGAGTGGCCACGTGGTGCTCAGTTCCTGGCTGGGTCTAAACCATGACAATGCTGTTTTCCCATGCTGCTGTTCTCCATAAAATCCTCACATTGACATTCCTTGGAGAGTTGCTTTTGGAAAATCATGACTCGGCCAAAATGCTTTGGAAAATTAAAAACTAATGACCTTTGAGTGTCTTGACTAAACAAAACAGGTCCTTATGGAGGACCTTTTAAATATCAGTCTTGCCATCAGAATAACGGACCACCTCGTCCTCCCCATTTTAATGTCATTCTCAGACTTGTAAAATTATGCAGATTATTGGTAAAGACATTAAATATTGTTTGCCTTGTTATTTATCCCTGAGGGATGGAACTCATATCGTGACACCAGTTGAATTTTGTGACAGATAAACACCCTTTGAGCCTGATAATCCAGCCAATTTTCCATCCACCTTACTCTCTACTTGTCCAGAGGAAAATTAATCGCTTTGGCTATAGGGACACTATGGAAGACCATGGCCTTGCTAGAGTCAAGGTACACAATATCTGCTGTTTCCCTTATTCACAAAGCCATTCATTTCATTACAGAAGGCAGTAAGGTTAGCCAGGCATGCCATGCCCTCACTGAATCCATGCTAGCCATTCACAATACTCTCGTCCTACACAGCTTTGAGATGGGTTTGTTCCATGGCTTTCCCAAGGGACTGAGGTGAGGCTGATCAGAGTCTTCTTTTTTGTTCTTCTTGGAGATGGTCATAGCAGTTGTTTTCTTTCAGTCATTGGGAACTTCCCTGATAGCCACGACTTCTGAAAGGTGATTATGATGGCATCGTCCACCTCCCACAGATGCATGCCACCTTCCCTGCATGCTCAGGCAATCTTCCTATATTGCTTCTGGGCAGCCTACCCCTGTTTCCACCTTCTGTGCACTTCCATTTTGCATAGGAGTTTGTCAAGGAACACTTCAAACACTTCAGTGGCTTCTTGTGGAGAAAGGATGAGTTAACCCCATACAGAAGAGATTACATTAATCTCAGTAAGCATGACACAGAAGCACTCATGCATTTCTGTGAGACATGAATTGCGACTCTTGGCTTGGATGTCTTTTTGCACATTGTATGCCAATTTTGCAGATCACGTAAGTTTATGTATTGTATCTAGGTCTGGGCTCACAGTGTTAAGCTACTTTTAGGGAGTATGACTTCCTTTACAGTATTCTTTCAGCTTTCTCTGCTTTGTTTCAGGCTCCCTGAACCAGCCTCACTTGGTCAGTGCATGACAAGTCTGACAGTGATCTTCATCTAGCTTATGGAGACCCAGAAGAAGGGGCAGAGATGGTGCAGAAGCCACACGGTGAGGAGCACAAGGCAACAGGTGGAAGAGTGAGACTCCTGCTTAAAACCTGAGGTACAATATGTTGTGCTTTGCAGTTCAAGACTGCTGCTGTAACACTGAACTTAAACTGTAATGCTCAAGAAATGGAGCCACTGCTGTAGCAGTAGGTTGCAGGTATTTGGAGAGAGTTGATATCCAAATGGAAGGGATGGTGAAAGGCTTAAAAAGAAGTCCCAAAAGCAGACTGTGGCTGATGGAGGACAAGATCTAGATCTTTATTAAGCAAATTAATGTAAAATCTATAATTACTCATGTGGAAGAGTTTAGCAGACCATAGAAGACCAAAACACGGCCACTTTTTCAGAAGCTTAAAATGTACCCAAAATGTAGGACATTTGGCATCTATTTGACTGCATTGCAGTTTTGAAAGAATTTATCAGAATTTTCTATTGGAAGCTAAGGAACTTGGACTGTGAAGCACGCACAGGAAAGAAAGGCAAAATGAAAGGTGGAAAAAGCCAACTGACATCGTAAAGCCTTTACACAGTATTGTTCTTTGTTGACAACCATGAACCTGCAACTGCATATCAAGGTAAGTCACAGGAATGTCAACTCAGTTTTCCTACTGCCTTTTGCAAGCAGACTGTACAGATGTAGAGCTTCCTTACAGAAATGTCACTCATTTTTACAGAATAAGAGAAAGCCTCATGAGCTTTTGAAGGACCTGTGATCTTATGGAGGTTAATGAGATTAAATCAGTGATCCCATTCAGATCCTGTTCTGATTTCCTTTTGGCTGACTAGAGCTGGTGTCTGTCTTTATTGCTTTCCCAGTGCCTTCTGGTTATCTTAATATCATGTGTTGTGTTTTAACCTCAGCTGGGATCTAAGCACCACACAGCTGCTCACCCACTGCTCCCCAGCACACCCCTCCCCACCTCCCCCAGTACGATGGGAAGGAGAATCTTCAGACAAAAGTGAAACCCCGTGAGTTGAGATAAGGACAGTGGTTTCCTCCAGGGCTCAGTACTGGGGCCTGTTCTTTTTAATACCTTTACCAATGATCTGGACAAGAGGATTGAGGGCACCCTCAGTAAGTTTGCAGACAACGCTAGGTTAGGCAGGTGTGTTGATCCCTGTTGAAGGTAGGGAGGATCTACAAAGACATGGACCGGCTGGATCAGTGAGCTGAGACCAGTGGTATGAGGTTAAACAAGGCCAAGTTCTGAGTCCTGCACTTGGGCCACAGCAACCCCAGGCAATGCTACAGGCTTGGGGAGGAGTGGCTGGAAAGCTGCCTGGCAGAAAGGGCCCTGTGGGTACTGGTTGATAGCCAGCTGAACATGAGCCAGCAGTGTGCCCAGGTGGCCAAGAAGGCCAGTGGCATCTTGGCTTGTATCAGAAATATTGTGGCCAGCAGGACTAGGGAAGTGATTGTGTCCCTGTACTCAGCTCTGGTGGGGCCACACCTTGAGTATTGTGTTGAGTTTTGGGCACCTCGCTGAAGGACACTGAGATTCTGGAGTGGGTCCAAAGAAGGGCAACACAGCTGGTAAGAGGTCTAGAGCACAAGTCTTATGAGAAGTGGCTGAGGGAAGTGGGGTTTCCTTGAGAAAAGGAGGTTCAGGGGAGGTGTTATGGCTCTCTACAACTACCTGGAAAGACGTAGTGAGTTGGGGGTTTGGTCTGTTCTCCCATCTAAAAAGCAACAGGACAAGAGAAAATGGCCTCAATTGTGCCAGGGGAGGTTTAAGTTGGATATGAAGAAAAAATTATTCACAGAAATGGTTGTGAGGCATTGAAACAGGCTGTCTGAGGAAGTGGAGGAGTCCCCATGGCTGGAGGTTTTTAAAAGTCCTGTGCATGTGGTGCTGAGGGATATGGTTTAGTGGTGACTTGGTAGTGCTAGGCTGACAATTGGACTTGATGATCTTAAAGGTGTTTTCCAACCAGAATGATACTATGATTCTGGGGTCATATTATGCGTATATAACTGGGCAGCCCTGTAATGTAGTACTGCCAATACTGTAATGAGTTTACAAGGCCTCAAGACTGAGGCTTGTCAGGTCTGCCTTGTCAAAAGGTTTCTTAGCCTGCCTGCAGCTTTGTTTTACTTGCTTTAGCCCTGACATCAATTTTTCTCATTGACCAGGTGTCTGTGGCTAATTTGTTTTACTTTTGTTTTTCTTTCTGTGTTCTAGCCATAGTTTTATATAGATAGCAGTAACAAGCAGGTAGTCTACGCAGAATGAGATATTTATGACTCTGCACTGAAATTCCCTCACTCCGTTTACATTTGTTCCAGGTGATTGTTTCATAATGCATGTATCCTTGGGATACTTTGTTAACATCAACATCTGCTGTTGAGGCTCTTGTTTTTCTGAAAATGAAATCTCTATCCTAAGTATGTTGAGGTGGAAGGGATTTTTTTATTGTGGAAATAAGCAAATTTTAATTATAATCATATATTCTGGCCATAATCCTGAAGCAAGTGACCTAATTCATAATCGTAGATATTCATATGGAGGTTCTATTAACTTCCTTAGCCCTAAGAATGTTTACATGAAAGCATGGTTTTCCATTAAATTAATATAGGTCATGTTCATAGGCTGGAATTAAGTGGATACTTATTCCCCATACTTGTACCACTTCCATCTATACAGTGCAATTTGATAACTGTATTTGACAAAACAGAAGCAAATGATACATGTAATCAGTATGGGACCAAATCAAGGTTTAGCTATAGGCACTTCATTCTGTTCCCTGATCAGTAGTGTTTCAAAGGAAGTGTGTGTGAAAGTACGTTCTGTTCTGAGCTCTTGTCTCAATAGCATCATCAATGAAATACCAATTACTGTCCTGTAATCACTGCACTTCTAAAGGTTCAGTTCATATGGTCGATACAAGAAGTCTGTCTCTCCAGCTTCATTCATGCTCTAACGCACTTCGTAGGACTAATTTCAGCAGATCAATTCTACTGGACCCTACTGCATGCAGACATAGAAACAAACTCTAAGCACGGGTTACTTACACTGGTGATAGGATCACAACATGATCAATGTCAAAAGGTACATCAAAGGTATAACATCTAAGACCATATATTACTTTTGCGTGGCACCTCCTATTTGAGAACTGAAGAGCGCTCACTGATTTTAGCCTTGCAGAACCACAGAATACATTATTTTACTGTAGTCTAGAAGAACAGGCTAATATCCAGCAGCCATTTGTAATTTGTTATTTTTAAGCATAGTATGCAGGCTTTTGTGTGAATGAACATTGATTAAAACTGATTAATAAGTTAAGATTTGCTTGTTTGTTTTGACCCAGCCTCACACCTTTCAAGTAGCAATGATTCTGTATGTATTTACTACATACCAAAGGGCTATTTGCCCTTCTTCTCAGTGTGGCTGTGTTAAAAAGAAAGAATGTGCAATGCAATAGAGAGAATATGGCATACTACGTTTTGACACTAACAACTCTGATATATCTTTAACTATCAGTTCTACAAGATAAGTTAAAATAACCAAAACATTTACTTTTATTGGTTTCATGCTATAATTAATTTCATCAACTATGTTGCAACTATGAGAGAGTGAAGTACTTATGTACATATGTTTGTAGAGACAGTCAGAAACACTTAACCATTGATAGTGCAGTAAATAAAGAAGGACAGTTAGGAAATACATTTACGCTGCTGCTTTGTGCAGGAACAGTGATGAAAGGCTGTCCACAGCTAACAAGAGCAACACAGCACATGCTGGAAAAGAACAGCATTTTTATGTTAGAGCCATCACTAGGCACTGTGATGCCAGCAAGAGCAAGCTGGGGGACACTGGCACTGAGAAAAACTATGCATTTCACCCTTCCTCACCACACACAAAATTTAGCTTCACCAAGTTCATACTGACACCACCTCCACTGTGAGCACAGCCACAAGTATCTTCTTCCTGCAAGACTTAAAACTCTTGTTGAAATACTGGGCAGAGGAACCCCCAAATTTACTTCTGTGAGTCAGAAGTTGACATGAGCCACTGTCATAAGGTAATGGCTTTTGTTACACATGAGTAAATACTGACCACAACATGTAGCACGTGCAATCCATACTGAGTCTTTCTTATGTTGCTTGGATTTTGGAATAAGCCTGTTAAACATTTGTGTGTTTCCTCCCATGCATCATAGACCACAGATCACTCAAAATCAGCACTATAAATTGGAAAATTTAACTCACCAGGGACTTTTGTGTGTAGCAGATGTTTTTCTTCTTCTAAATCATCAAGCTAGAAGACAAAGGGAGGACCTTTTAATGTATGGAACAGTACATACTACTTCTGCAGGGTCTTTGAAATTATGTTCTCCTGAAGTCAGGCGACCAAAACAACCCAAAAATTGGAGAAAAGAATGAGATTGTGATATAGAGAATGGACACACATTCTTTCAGTCTAAATGTAAAAAAAAAAAAAAAAAATCAAGCAAAAAAAACCCCAAAATATTTCTCAAAAGAAGTTGTAATTTGTAAAGGATATAGAGCTACAATTCAATTATGCTCATTTTGAGAAGAATAAACATAGTGGGCAGAGACAGCATTACCTCACACTAGAGTCCCCAACACATTAGGACACACAGTCTTCACTGTTTCATGAAGATTCATGGTAATGTTAGCTGTGCTTCTGCAGACCCTCCCTTTATTTGGACTGTTAAATTATATGTTAGGTTACCATGAAACAAAACTGACATGGTCAGAAAGCATTTAAATTAATGACAATTACATAGAGCACTGTCTGCTAGGTCCCAGGCAACACCAGCCTACAGGTTTGGGGAATATGGCTTGCCACATCAAGGTTTCCAGTTTATTTTTCCCCAACAGAAGTTACTTCTTGACTGGGTGCTCTTTGTTTTCATGCTTAAGTGGTCAGTGCAAAGAAGCTTAGTCACATCTCTGAGGCAGAGGAATAGATGAATAACACAGTACAGGCTATGGAAACAGAGGCTTAAATGCTGTGTTTCAGTGGTTCAGGTTTAAATCTGGCAGAGACCAGTGCTCAAAGAAACAGTCACAGTCATGGTGTCCTGCAGCTCCTTCTCTGTGTTCCCACATACCAGGGCTGCCATTCACACAGCCACACAGCAAACTTCTTCAGGAAACGACTGCTCATCCTGAATGACCTTTCCCTCACACTCCCCACCCCTTAGTTTTCACCTGAAAACATTTTAAACAGTTCATAGTGAGGCCGTATGAACGTTAAGTCCAGCATAAAGGCAAGAGTAGAAATTACCTTTTCAGCAGCATCACAAACACACGCCAGATTCAAGTGACTGTGGAATTTAAGTCAATACGTAAGAGACTTTTCAATTATTTGTAACAGCTTAATAAATATGTAATCCTCGATGAAAAAAAAAAAAAAAGACTATAGCTGGGCCTGTCATAGAGTAGTAAGTAGAACTTTGCCAACTAAAATTCCTATTTTTATGTTTTGAAAATCAATTTTCTTATTAATTTCAAAAAGAAAATAACATTGAATTTCAAAAGAAGCCACCCCTGGTTATGGAATCTGCTACCAGAGGATTTACAAAGCATTCTTTTTCTGTGCGTTTAACACTGGAACAATACAGGTCGTATGCATGTTCTCTTACGACCATGTTACTGGCTTTCTTTTTCTACATCCTTCTGACTGCTTATATTGTATATATTACAGGGTATTTGTAAAGTAACAAAACAGTACCAATATTAGGACAATAAACAAGAACCTGCCAAATAAAGACAAAACTCAGCAGTTAGATCCAAGACAACCTAGTAAACTATACTGAACTAAAAGAGAAAATACAAAGGAGATGCAGTCAATACAAGGAAAGAATCATAGCAAACTCATCTTATTTAATCCTACTCTTCCTTTTGTACAGCACCAACAGAGTGCAATCATAAACATTCAGCCATCAGACTACACACACTTCTACATAGTTTGCTAAGCACTAACTTCTTTGGACCAGATACAGTTATGTCCTCATTTTGAATTTGTAGGAAGTCCTGCAGAGGCCTGTTGTCAGGGAAATACTTCCCCATCCACAGGCAGGATACAGAGCTAACCTGGAGTTTACTTTAAACCAAGGCAGATTATATGCATAATAAAAAAAAAGAGCAAATATCCAACCGCTCTCATAAGAACAACTATACACATACAGGTCAGGAGGACACTCCCTGCTACCTGCAGTACCAGCTCCAGGGTACCAGAGGTAAAGTGAACCCTTGGGAAAAAGCTCCTCATCAAACCCTGAACACATCAGAGTACTAAAGCCCTGAAACCACCCCAGGGGAAAATACATCCTTTTCCAAAACATCCAAGCAACTATATCAAGACACAAATAGTTACCAGCAGTTGGAGACAAGATGAAGGAAAAACCACCACTACCTACAAAAGTGCAAATGTTTAGTGATTAGAGAGAAAAGAAATCACAGGCTTATATATCCACCACTAAATTGCAAGAATATATAAAGGCTTCCCATGGGCTACTGCGAGTAGGCTCTTCCATGTTTAAAGACCTCAAAAATGTAACTAAATGAGAGGTGGAAAAGAGTCAGCGGTAATCTTGTCAAGGGAAAGAAAGTGCTTTTTTATAAGCCCTGCAATACCTGGTTGTGGAGAGAGTTTGATATACATAACTGCAAAAACCTGTTTGGTTTAACTTGGGTTACACTTTTCTGCTGTCTCATAGGAGACATAATTTGAGTTGTATCAAATTCATCAGAGAAGCTTCCAAAATCTATTTCATATTTCTTCATATAATTTAAAATAATATTTCACGCATACTTACCAAGTTTGGATCCAGATTTCTATATGGCACACCTGCAGCTCACATGAATATATCTAGACTAACTTTAAAGTTGGTTAGCTATGCTTTTGCAGAAAACACAGTGTGGATTACTCACCTGAGAGTCCACTCAGGTTTTTCAAGTGTATTTCATAAATGGTCTGAAGTCCTACAATGCCACTGCTGAACTGCTGCCCTGAGAGAAGGGGATCTATCAGTGCCCACTTTAAAGGATTACCTATGTTGGCTTAGGCTGCTGGAGTGCTCAAGGGAACCATGTGACCAGGACTTTGCTTTTAGCTGCAATTATGAAAAATCATATTTGTAACACAGTAAATCAAGACTCTTTTTCTGAAGGATTGTATAGTTACTGTCCTCAGTAATCTAATTCAATTGAGTTCAATCAGTGCATTCACATTTTTAAAAGCTGTATCTCTGTAAAATTCAATCTTACATAATACAAAAAAACTTTAAATTAGATTACCAAAATAATATAAGCAGACAGGTTTAGAGCTTGGAATTGGTATTCATGGAGTATACTAATAAATTCCTGAAACTTTCAAGGAACTTAGCCCTCTTTCCTACATTTTTCTTTTCATGTATAGATCATACACAAAATGTAGTGTTGGGGTTCTTCAGCCTGGAAAAGAGAAGGCTCTGGGGAGACCTTATAGTGGCCTGTCAGTACTTAAAGTACTGTGAGAAAGATGGGCATGATCTTTTTAGCAGAGCCTGTTGTGTCAGGACAGGGAGTAGTGGTTTTAAACTAAGAGAGGGTAGATTTAGACTAGATATAAGGAAAAATACAATGAGGGTGGTGAAACACTGGGACAGGTTGCCCAGAGAGATGGTAGATGTCCTATTCCTGGAAACATTCAAGGTCATGTTGGACTGGGCTCTGTGCAACCTGATCCAGTTAAAGATGTCCCTGCTCACTGCAGGGGGGTTGGACTGGATTACCTTTAAAGGACCCTTCCAACCCAAAGCATTCTATGATTCTATGATCATGTGCATGTTTTTCTCCTCAAGTTTTACGCTCAAGAACAGCAGCCTGGCTGCTGTGTGAATCTGTTCTAAAGACACTGAACACTACTTTCTTGCTACAGACAATAGTGTGAGGCTGTT
This sequence comes from Ceryle rudis, assembly GCA_033439905.1. Classification (NCBI taxonomy): domain Eukaryota; kingdom Metazoa; phylum Chordata; class Aves; order Coraciiformes; family Cerylidae; genus Ceryle; species Ceryle rudis. The sequence goes on from JAAGNO010024350.1 coordinate 15,264, forward strand.
AAAAGAATCACTATGATGGTATGTTGCCTGCTAAACAAAAGGAAAGGAGTACTGGTTTGTATTCATGGAACAAAGGTAGATCTAGATCCCAAAGGCAGACAGCAGTCCCAATTGTCATCTCATTTGATGTGTACAGCCTCAGTCACACTGGGGCACAGAGTGACTCACTGAGCAATTGCGGAAGAGCAAATCTGTCCATTATTTAAATTAACCTCAGTAGGTTACTAGTAGCCTTGTATTTCATATATTGCAAGCTAAAATTCTGGGTCATAATAATTAACCTTAAATGGAGAAACTGTTGGCTGTGAAAATACAGCTATTTTTAAGAATGTTAGTCAGGTGGTTGTCTAGTGGTGAGAAATTGCATGGGTGGCCTAATAGAATTCAAGACATTATTTCACAGCATGGCCCTAAAAACCAATAAAAGAGCTCCTCTTCATATCCGATTCTCAGTATTATATGAAAAAACAACGTCAACAGTTGTCAGGAATGTATAATGAGCTGCAATAGCATGAGTATTAGCATATCCACAAGACATCCTTTTCTTTCCTTTCGAGTGGTACCCATTGCAATCACTTTCAGATAATGTAGATCTGTATTTAAAATGTTCAAGGGTTTGGTTTTGTTTTCCTAAACTGCTAACCTCATAAGCAGCAAACCATTTAGATTTTAAAGAAAAAGCTCTATTAAGGTTCTGTTAAAATGTTTGCATGAACTTTAGTAAGTCTGTTCTAAAGGTTTTTTTCAAGTGTTAGAAAAACCACCAGGTACTGACATAGTTTGAAGCTTTGGCAAGCTACGAGGCCTGTCAGTTTTTAAGAGCTCTCTATGGAATGGAGGTGCTGCAGCCTTGACACTACTTAATCAATGTAACAGAATTATTATTTTTACTTCCTATTCTTTAGTGGTTCAAAACAGTGATGCTTACTATTTAGGGAGCATATTATCTGTTCCATAGCTTAGGAAAGCATTCTTTACTATTTGCATGTCACACTGTGTGTCTGTCTCATTACTTCACTGGCACACAAACAACGAAAGAAACACCAAACATCGTAAACGCTACAGTGTAAAATAGCACAGTGACTGCAATTGTATTGAAAATCCTCTTTGATCCAAGGAATGGCACTGAGAATGTGCTGTTATGACAGTACAAGATGCATTTTGATCTCACTAGAGAGAAACATATTTTAAAATGGACTATTAGAAAGCTTGTAAAAAAGGAAAAGCACCTATCTAGTGAAGCAAATGGAAACACTCCTATTGATTTAATTAAAATTGAGTGGACCCTCTTTACTCATTATCAATTGGTAGTAGACACTTGTTTGCATCGAATACTACTACAAGTACTTTCATTGGGATCTCTATAGGACCATTTATGTTGTGCAATAATCTACATGAGTAAAGGCTTCAGAACCATCTTGATCATTTGATCAAAGGCTGTGTATACTTGGGGACATTTACAGAAGTTCTGGAACAGAACTTTTCATACTGTTTTGATCCTGGTGACTGAAATTTGGGACTTTACTCCTTAGAACTTTGCAAACACTAATTACTGAAATGCCTTTTCATCCTCCCTCAAAGAAGCAGACAAGAACTCTTTGTTTCACAGGAAGTGAAAACAGAGCAAAAGAAGGCTATAACATTTTACTTATATAATGTGATTAAAAGCATGCCGTCCCTAACAATTTACACAAAAAGCAAATGGAAGTGCTGGGAACTTGGTATTTCCATTGTCATCTGTGTGAGTTACAGAAAATAAGCACCTACAGGCTGGGTGCATTAACCTGAAATACACAGTAATGTTACAGCAGCAGAGCTGGCTATGGTAAGCCACCATCCTTGTGGTCATTCTCCTGCTGTCACCAGAGGTTTCCTTGACTGCTCAATGAGGATCTTACAGCAGTGGTGTTAATCCAGGAACACTGAAACCAGCAATTGTGAAAGATCTGGATTCTTTCACTAAATGAAGGCTATGGATTATTCTGAATGCCAAAGAGAAGTCCTGAACAATCATGAGTGAACCATAAAATGCTGAAGATCTTCATAAAGACCCTATGACACACTATCAGTAATCCTCTTCATTGCACTCTACAGTTTCTGAGCAAGTCTGTATTTTCAAGCGTACACTGACATGGCAAGACCATGCCATTTTCTTTTGCATAGGACCACGCAGTAGTCAAGACAGAGTTTAAACGGGTCTAATGGCTCTATACTGGAAACTGCAAGTTGTACAAATCACCTTGCAAATAGGGGGACCGCTGTTTCCATAAACAAGATGGTATCAAAGAAGGTGAATATCTTAGTGGTTGTTGTAATGGCCAGGACTTTAAAGGGATAACCTTTTCTAGTTAACCTGATGATTACATTAAGGGAGAATAGTTGATTCAGTGTTTTGCTAGCAATTTCTGGAAGCAGTGGAGCTAAATCTTGCTCATGTCTAGCTATGCCCCATCATCCATACCTCCCAGGTACCAATAGATAACCAAGCAGAAAGCTAATGAAGTTCAGCAAGGGCAAGCATAGGGTCCTGCATCTAGAAGGAATGACACCATGTACCAGTATTCCTCCATCCACTATTCTATTTTCTATCTGAAATTAATCAGTCTGGTTTATTTGAAATGAACAGTATTTTCAATACAAATACTTTCATCAATGTTGCTTTCCATGGGTAGATTTCTAAAACAGTTGTTCCTGGAAAATGACCAGAGCTATAATTACGATACAAGAAATGCCCCAGGATACTTTCTTTTGTGCTGCAAACAAGGCATTTGTTTTTTGGGAAATGTTCATGTATCTGGGATCAGAATAGAATGTGGGAATAATAGGAGAGGCTGCAGAGGTCTGGTCCAGAGAAATTTAGATACATAAGAAACGTAAACCAAAAAGGATTTGTAAAATTCACTTTATGAATATTTGGAAAAAGAGTACACTTTCATTTTATTATTTGGTAAATGATTCCATGCCATTTAATGAGATAAAATTGTAAAATTTACAGTCATATCTATCAAAAGAAATAGTAAAATGTTGCAAAACATTTTGCTGAAAAAAATCCTGTGACACTTGTGCTTATCCAGGAATGAGTACAACAGAGCAGAGACAGCATTTTTCCAATCCAGTGACAAATCTTTCTTTGGTATAAAAGTGTAGCTGATATTTTAAGGGAAGATTCTGAGATCCTTCACTAATCAGTTACAGGGAAATTAACTTTATAGTTAAAATATTTCTATCCTTGGAAGTATTTCTCCAAAATATGTACAAAATTAAAAGAACAACATTCTAAATCTCTATTCTGAAAGACATGTTCTTGTATCAATGTAAAAGTCCAGTTAAAATGATAATTACATCAGCAATGACTTTGCTTAGTATATTACTAAGCTTCTGACTCAGTTATCTTCTGAGAATGAGTTACAAAAGCAGTCATATTTTCCTGTAGTTAATACACACCTCAGACTATTCATATCTCTTTATAGGTACTGGAGCTTGAAAATAAATTCTTTGCAAACCCACAGGCTCTGATAACCTCTTTGATATCACATATAAAATGGCAGGAAGAAACAAACATTCAGTTAGTAGGAATTCTTACATAAATTTATTTTCATCTTATCTACACACATATACCACTCCTACTCACATGGGATTGCAGCATGAATGTAAATACAGGTGTATGTATATATATAGCTATATATATATGTATCTGTAGCTATCTATCTCTCTCTCTGTCCCTGACCCCCACTTCCCTTTTCCCTCCTTTTTTTTTTTTTTGCAATGATGGTTATCAAGCACTGGAACGGGTTACTGGGGGAGATGGAAGTCTCCATCTGCAGAGATGTATAAAATCAGACTGGACATGGTCCTAGGAAACCTATTCTAGACTGAGGATTTCTAAACATCCCTTCAATCTAAACTCTTCTGTGATTCTCTGTGATATATGTTTAAATGGGTAGCTTCCATGAATCAACTTCCCAAATTACTCAATCTTGATCTCATAATGTCTCTTCATAAAACAGTTTTCTCTATGCCGTACACCTAATAATCCTCATTGTTCATTTCTGAGCAGCCTCTGTTTCTTCATCCTTCTCAGAATCGAGTCTGAAGAGAGTGTTCCATTGATTTCCAATCTGACACTTGTGTGCTTTATATCCTGTCCATTATCCATCTTACCAAGTTTCCTTTCTTTAATTGCTGCTGTGAAGTGCAGAGTTCTCTTCAGCTTGAGCTGTCTGCAATGATAATTACTATTTACTTTTTCTGTGAATCTTTACATGTAGCTACCTTAAAGCAATTTACATGGAAAGATGTCTTAAGCAGCAGCTTTACCAATTTGTAGGTTTCAAATTAGAAGGAAAAAAGAAGTGAAATGATTTGCCATCAGTTGGTAGCACATCTCTAGAGCATGTAAGGATCTTTTACTTTAAACTAAATGTTTGCTTTTGATTGCTACTGCTTCCATCAAAAATAAGGACAAATCTTAGAAATGTTTGCTTGTGTTTGTTACCGCTTCCATCAAAAATAAGGAAAAATCTTAGGAACATATGCTTAAAGTGTAAATTCTTTCATATCATACTTCATCTATCCCTTTACAGATATGTTCAAAGAACTAAAAAAAAAAAGTTATCAAACAAGATTTTCCTTTGCAGAAACCATGCTGGTTTTATTGTGTTATTATACTTCATGATATCCTAGATGCTATTTTTCTTCCTTGGTAAGCATCATTTCAACTAATCTGCTAGGTTCAGACTTAGGCCTTAATTCTCTAAATATTTTGAAGAGTTATTTAAAGAGTAAAATTCCTACTTTTTACCGAATCAGGTGCTTAATCTAAGAACTCTACTGAAAACAGCTCTACCAGTGAAGCAAAATATAGGTGTTCCTAAAGAGTAATAGTGATGTTATGGCTTTAATTCGAAACAGAAGATGACCAACTAGCCTAGAGAGGGCACTGTGCTAGTAAGTTCATTAACTGAGGACCTGGTTCCTGAATGACAGATGAGGCAGAGGCCTGCCGCCCAATGTGCAAATATGGACTCTACAAAGCCCTGATAGACAGTGGTAGCTGGGGCACGTACCAGAAAAAAAAGGGAACTAGGGGTAGGGGAAGGTAACATAAGTTGCATTTATGTGGTAGACTCTGCAAAAAGTTTGGGCTGCAGACTATTGAAAACACATCAATGAGAGAGGTGGGGGGTTGCTGTAGCAATTCCTTTGTATAAATTATTCCCTGCAAACCAAGAAGAATCTGGAGTTACCAGCTATACTTCTTGCTTCTGGGGTTATGTGGAAAAGTCAGGGTTTATTTTTTGAGTGGCTTTGGGACCATGCTGAAAGCAGCAGCATGTCCTTTTCCTGTGGGTGGACGGTCAGTCAAGATTTTCAAGCACAGCCATTTATAGGATTTGCAAGGATCATTTGTATTTGATAGTCCTGTGTATCTGACTCTGCTTACCTCAACTATGGCATAGATGCTCCTAGGTGAGTACCCTGAGATGTGATGTAGCTGGTTGCTATGCGGAGTTATACCTCTGTGGCTATGTTTTATCTGAGCTACGGTCAAAGGGACAACGTTGCGTAAGATGAAGGCAGATTCATTCACTGTCCTCTCAAACCCAGTACCACTGGACACGCTGCCCACTGTCACCCAGTGGCTAACCCTCACCCTGACGCTTGTGGTAAATGGACAGTCACCAGAGCATTGCCCTGGCCTCACTTTTGCCATGAGAATAGGTGATCAAGTGATAGTAAAGAGCAGAGGTGGCCAACAGTACAAACCTCTAAGGCATCCTCACTTCCTCCCGTGGTGTTAGGCCAAATGAGGCCCAGTTCTCACATGGGTCAGGCGACCCAACAAGTTAAAACTCCAGGGTATGGATCACTAGATGATATCCCTTTTGACACACATCCACTAGGGTTAAGGAGCTCAAAAGGATATCTGCACTAACCTGTACACAAGCAATGGTTCCTGATGTGGATCCGAGCAACAAAATATAAACTGGGAGATGGATGCTTAGAAAGTAATTTTGCTGAATTAGATCTGGGGGTCCTGGTGGACAGCAAGCTGGGCAGGGGTCAGCGGTAATCCTTCACATGCAGTAGGATAGCCAAGAGGATAGGAAGAGTTTCTTCCCTCTCTGCTTCTCACTTGTGGGGCTGGATTGGTGGGAAAGAGAAAAGCTAAGGTAAGCAAGGTAAACAATGTTGTTTACTTTGACTTTAGCAAGAGAAATGGATGAGACATGGACTTGAGAAATGGGCTACAAGTGGCTTGACTGCTGGCTGAATCGCAAGGCACCAAGGGCTGTGATTAGCAGTACAAAACTAAAATGGCTTCTAGTGTTGTCACCATGGGACAATGCTATGACAATACTGGGGAATGTCATCACTAGCAAACCTTAGCAAATTTGTGGGTGACGCCAAACTGGGCAAAGGTCAACACTTCGGAGAGCAGGGCTGCCATTCAAATGAACCTCCACAAACTGGAGAATCAAGCTAACAAAAATCTCATACAATTTAACAAAGGGAAGAGCAGGGTCCTGCACCTGTGATGAAGAAACCTCATGCAGTGGTGTGGGCTGGGGACAGACTGGATGGGAGTCAGCCTTGCAGAAAAACTCCTTTGGATCTTGGTGGAGAAGCAGCTGACCTCAAGTTAACAGTGCGCCTCTATGATGTTGGAGGACACTCACACAGTGGGTGACTATAGAGTGTAGCAACTCAAGGGAGCTGATTCCTCCCGTCAATTTGGTCCATGTGAACCCTTTCTGTGAGGACTGTATCCAGTTTGGGCTACCCAGACAGTGCATTCCAGTCAGTCATTTCCTGGAGCAAGCTCAATGAAGGGCCCCCCAGGATGAGGAGAGATTCTTCTTCGATCATACGTACGTCTGTTTGGCCATAAAAAACAACGAGGGCATCTCCACTGCTCCTGCAGGTGCATTGGGATTCCATGTGCATGTGAACAGGCAAGACCTGCTAAAATATGGCTGGGGAATCAGGCCAGAGAAGCATTCCAGGGTGGCACCAACTTTTCTGTATATCTGAGACTCATTCTTGACTTGTGCTAAACTCTGATCCATTCCTAGGAGTTGCTTGGAAGAGTGTGAGTTATGAGAGGACACAGCTGATTGCACGATGGTGCTCAGATGTAGTCTGGTACTGTTTTAATAGTTTAGGTGAGAACATTCAGATAGTCTGACTTCGGGTACATCTGAAGAAAACGTTAGCAAGGACACGTTGCTAAGTACTGCACTTCTGCAAATGGGTGTTCGTCCTAGAAGACCAAATCTTGTTTGATTATCTTACCACTCTCTCTAGGATTATGCTTGTGCCAGCTTCAAAAGCACATCTTCCAATGCATGGAGTCTCTTCTCTTCTTCAAAGAAACATCTAAGGAAATCTTAAATTTTGACAGAACTGTATTGTTATATACTTCACAATGGAAATACTCCTTTTAATAAAATAATTTTTAAACTCCCCAAATCAACTTGATGCAATCATGACAAATTTTCACTTTAAATTGTTACTATGCACATTATAAGCAATTCAGAAAGAGGTTATATGATGAAAAGTGTTTTCTTTACTGAGTTTTTTCCAATGGTAAGACTAACTGCCTAATTTGTTCTGTGGACAGAATACTATCCTTAACAGAGGAAAAATTCTGTATAAAGTTCATCAGATATAACACGATGTTTGAAAGCTTTAGCTTGAGCTGCATAATGTCTACAGAATGTCATTGGAAGCTTAACTTACTAAATAACCAGAATTTGAATGCATGATTTTTTTCATATAATAAGACAAAACAGAAAGATGCAAACAAACCGAAAAGGGATTTATACTTCACATGAGGGATTTGACCAAAGAATGAGATGGAAGAGCTGAAGTATTTCTATTAATCAGAGAAGAATTTGACTTAACTAACTCATATAAAGCATTTGCAATTTTCAGTGAGTGACTTTCAAGTCTGTAATACACTTGACTGAATCTTACTGGATTTTGTGCTTGAAATGTTTTACTAACAGTCCACTGAGGCGCGAAAGTACAATGAGTTCTTACTGTGGGAAGAAAGGTACATTTCTTAGGAGGACAGCTGAACTAAAAATAGATTACTATTTCTCCCACATGAAATATGTTATTCAATACAACAGGGCTGAATTTATTTCTGGGTACTCAGTTCCTGTCAATATTCCTTCTTATCAGCTGTGGCAAGCCTTTATCACAAATAGAGTTCATAAAAGAAACTACAAAAGCTTTGACCTCCTACTGTCAGATACGCTTTAAGGAACAAATTTGTACGAGACTTAATACACAATCTAAATTAAATTATTAATCAACAAATACAACTTCCATATATTTGCTTTTAGCAGTTTGCAACTCACTGTGAGGACTGATTATCTTCTGAGGTGTGGCTTCTTAAGTGTGATTATAAATTCTTTCCTTTAGTATGTTTCTGTGGAATTGCTTTTCAGGCTCTTTGCAATTTTAGGCCAACAGTATGTGCCTAAAGGATACCTGTACCAAATAATCTGCCTTTGGTTAAGTCAATGAAAGATTTCATGGCTTGTTGACAAATGCATGTTGCTGTAATGCACATCATTTCATTGTTTTCTATTTTTAGTAAGGAAAGTAATGGACAGGTTTAAAACAAATTATAAATACTGCCAAATGCTGAAGCTTTATGCTTCCTGATACACATTTTAAATGTTCTTTTGAATGGGAAATATTTGGATCTGTTTAAGCAATAGAAATAAGTGAGCTTATATGTATTATTGAAGAACTAGATACTGTGCACATCACATCCTTTTCCATCTAGTCTTGCCAGCAGCAGGTCATGTGGTTCAGTGAACTGATTTTCAAAAGCAAAGTACTTTTTGCTGAGTAAAGATAATGTTTCTGTGACTTCAGATAAGTGACACACTGGAAACACAATGCTTTGTTGTCTCAGAGCTCTGAGAACTTAAAGGAAGCCCAGATGGAGACCAGAGCTGTTTGAGTGACTTTTATCTATTTATCTGGGGGGTTTTTTAGAGTATGTCTGAAGCTGGTAGCAACAGGTATGTTAAGAGGCCAATATTTTCAATTATTACCCTTCTTTTAGTTGCTTGTAACTTTATCATGGTATACCTGCTTAATTTTAGTTTTTACAATTTTTTCTTTATCTATTGTTCTCAGCCCCGTCAAAGTTGAATCAAAACCAGTTCAGTTTTTCCTAAGTTACTTAGGGGTAAGAAAAGGTGGTTCTGGCAATTTCAGGTATATCAGTCTTTTTTCTCAATAAATCCTCAATTTTACAATATTTGTGTTAGTGGGTGTGCTTCAGTTCCTCCCTGACTTGCAAACACTGTGTGCACAACACCGAGCCATTTAAATAGCGGGGCTAAATTAATACTGATTTTCCAGCACCAAGATGTAGTGGATCCATCAGGCAGAAAGTCCAAAGTCTGAAACACAGGGAGTCCTGAAATCAGTCAGTGTCTGGAGACAACCTGACGGAAGTTCACTTAGGTTTGATGAAAATAGAAACAAAAGAACATTCTTGTTGGTGAATACCCAGAGGAATCTGAACAGTGCTGTGGATTTACTGGAAATACCTAAAGCATGCCAGGATGCTCACACAAGCTCTAAAGGCTTCAGCTACCTTTGTTCCTTAACATGTAATTTCCAAAACATACAGTTTCAAGCAGCAGGATTCATCCTCTTTTTTGGAGCTTTTTGCATCGACTTCCCACTGAGATCAGAAAACAAAAACTTCCTAAGTGGGAAACTTCTCTTTCTTTACAGTTTGGCTGCCATCAAAAAAGGGCCATTTAAAATGCCTTTTAAAGAATTTATGACCCCCATTACTGAGCAAAGCCTCGGGGTCTTGCCACACTGCACAGGCAGGTACCGTGCACTCCTGTGTGTCATTCTGGACAGATACACAGCAGCACAGGAGCACCCAGGCAGCTCTGCTGGTTTGTTTGCTCCTACTACCTGCTAACTGAGCTGCAAAGCACTTTGAAACCTATAGATGCATTTATAGGAGGTAAATACAAAACATTTATCATAAACAAAGAGTCTAT
>JAAGNO010024352.1:4199-40682 GCA_033439905.1 Ceryle rudis
CTGAGACCTTTGGTTTTAGCAAACTCTGAGATGCTAAAAAGTGTAGTTGTGACAAGGTGGAGCACAGTGTGCACTCAGGAGCTTTCTGAGAACTGGGGTAAATCTGTTCTTTCTAGGGTTGTGGGTAGGCTGCTTTCAGTATGTATCCTATCTGACTTGCAGCCGCTAGCTCAGATATCTATGCAGCATGGATAGGTCCCTGATGCTGTGCTCTGCACCATGGTCATGCTGTTAAGTTTTTGCTTTTCATATTTTATGTAGGTGGCTGGTTTATTTTACCTGTCCCCAGATAATAGACAAACTCAGACAGAATTTACAGTCAACAAATACCTCAGCATATACATACAGCAAATCCCTGGGCTGCCCAGAATCTAACCACAGACTCTGTCTATAGTATGAGTACGAGATTGGCACCTCAGGAAAAAGGTACACCTTTTACAAAATGAATTCAAGACTGCGTCCAGGGGTACACAGTTCAAGGTCCATGCTTAGAGTAAGAAAGCATGAACAGTGTAGGGCAGAGGAAGAACACTTGCAATCTGCAATTTTTTTCTAAAAATTTATACCAGAGTTACAGGACTCCTTCTAAATGGTTTCCTTTGCCATCACCTTACCCACAATAGATTATGAGATTTAATTGTGGTTTTCCTCATCTAACTATAATTATGGGCTTTGTAACTTTTTTCATCTCAAGCACTGTAATTACAACTCAGCTGGTTCGATTAGGGCTTTTTGATCACTTGTTTCTTTTATTTTTCTTACACCTAAAGGAGAAATCTAGTGATGTCAAGAATCAGTCATATAGAGATGATGTGGAACAGGATCAACAAAGGGTGTGCCAGAAGACTCAAGTCCTGAAATCTGCAGCAGCTAAGAAAGATGATCTGGAATCTAATTCCCCAGTTTCTGTACATGAGGTAACCCACTCTGTTATTTCAAGCTAAATTTGTTAAGAGTCATTGAATTTTCATGTGGGCTTCAGCTTGTAACAGAAGTTCTGTTAGAAAAGAAGAGACAATTACTGTCTCATCAGAATCAAGACTATTGTGTACAGTTCTGCTTTATGTCCATGGTAGTTTTGAACTTTATCCAAGTTTATTTTAGTCAGTCTTTATTTTATTACATTTAGAGTTTCTTTTTATATTGTTGATCAATACAACTTGTTTCCACATCATTATCGTTAGCTGTGGTAGTCTTTACAATTGTCAGGAAGGCAGATCAGGAAATGGAAATCCATGGGTGATCCAGTTTAAAAAAAGTGCATGAAATAAAACAGAGAATGAATTCAAGCTGAATGAATAACAAGTGACATTACTAAATGACATAGATAAATCTGGGTGTTACATCACAAGTGCCCTAGGACTGCTGATACTTTGTTGCCACATTCTTACATTGAATGTAGGGTCCAATCTAATGTTCACAGTTAAATTGATAGGCAGGTCCACCGCTGGCCTGTCTGTTGTCCAGTCTGACCTGGGATTTGCATATCTGCTCTAATTGGAAACCTCAGCAAAATCTCCCAAAGGTCTTGGGAATCTGGGGAGGTCCCTGCTGACTGGAAGCTAGCCAATGTTATTCCAGTTTACAAGAAGGGGGTGAGGGAAGACCCAGGAAACTACAGACCTGTTAGTGTAACCTTGGTTCCTGGAAAAATTATGAAGATCATACTGGGTACTTTTGTAAAGCATTAAAAGAACAATGCAGTCATCATAGAATCATTTAGGATGAAAAAGACCTTTAAGACCATCAAGTCCAACTATAAACCTAACACTGCCAAGTCCACCACTAAACCATGTCCTTAAGTGGCACAGCTACCTCCAGGGCTGGGCACTCAACCACAGCTCTGGGCAACCCATTCCAGTGCTTGACAACGCTTTCAGTGAAGAAATTTTTCCTAATGTCCAGTGTAAACCTCCGAGCCTGGTGCAACTTGAGGCCTTTTCCTCTCATCAGTCCCTTCCAACTGAAATACTATTCTATTCTACTTGGGTTTTCACTTTTAAACATGATCTTAAAGTGGTTTTATTCAATGGATTTGGAGCTTGCAAAGGGAACGGGAAGTAGGTTCTGCTGATTCCCTGAGAAATGCATTGGTTAAGAAAGGATTTAGATTGTGGGCTGTACCCTGGCCTGAAAGAGTCATGTTCAGCAGTTTCCCACAGGCCTGCACTGTGAAGACAACTGGGGATTCCTGGCTTTGTACCTCAAGGACAGGAGCTGGTTAGCAACCCCCATTCTCTTCCATTCTCATATCTTCCTCCCTCTCCAACCACCTGATGGACTGAGAAACTAGGGAAGCATCACTGTGTGGGGAGCTGGACACTGTCTATGTGTCTGCGTATCCAGGGAGGCAGTGCTACAGTGTATGCTGAGAACATCATGCAAACAAGCAAAACATGTCCATGGGAATGCTGAGGTTTTTCTTAGTGTCAGGAAACTTTATTTTCTGTGTGTTTTGATGTTTTTATATTTCAGTCTGCTAAAGTGGATTTCATCCTCTGTGATAACTTCACTTAGTTTTTCTGCTTACTTCAGTTCTATGGCACTTCAAAGTCTCTTAAGATGAAATCTTATGTCTGAATTGATAATAACTGTTATGGATGTGTACACAGAGAAATGGAAAAGTTCTCTGATGGCATATTTCATAAGTGCTCCCCTTCAGTTTTTACTGCAAATAACCAAAAGAGTTCAAACAAATAGGATTTTTCTTTTCCTATAATGCCTACAATGTGCTGCATGTTTCCCATGCTTGGAAGCAGGTATATTTTGGATAGCCCACAGAGACACAGATGACACTGACAGCTTGTAAGAGATATGTCTGCAGGGATAGCTGGATGCTTCATAGCAAAATAGTATCTTAAGTAGCAATACAATTTATCAAACAAGATTTCTTTTTTTTATCATTGCTTGTTTTATATGTTGCTACCATGAAGAAGCTCACAGCGTACTCATATCTGTGTATTTGTATGCAGTCACTCACGTGAAGTGTATACATGGAACAGATCACAGTTTACACCAGATATAGACAGGTTCTAGGGGAAGGGGAACGCAGGAAGATTTTTAAGGTACTGCCATGTGACCCGATAAGCCTGTGACTTTTCATTTATGTTGTTGTCTGTAGTAGCTGAAGGTGATTTAAAGGATTATGTTTTACATCTGAACTGGGGCTGGCTTGAGTAACAACCTCAACTCAGTTGTACGGCCTCTTAAACCTGGCCACACCCTAAGTCACTTGCCCTTCTGTCATTGTGGGAATCAATGACCATGCCAGGGACTGGCTCTGAAGGTCCCCATTCCTTTCCTCCCCACCCTGATTGAGACATGGCTTCCTAACCTTCAGAAATGAGAATCCTGTTCTGTGTTGTAGGACACAGGTGCAGAGGTGCTTGTCCAGAAGGAACTATTTCCCGGAGCGCATGTAAACACTAAATATTTTGAAGAGGAACAAAAGGTCAATGAGCTGAAAAATGAAGTGGCTGAACTGGATACCATCCTTATAAATGACCAACTAAAAGAACTGGAGGTATAGAAATTGCAGAGCCATTCCTCATTGTTAATGTAGTGTTACACTTACAGAATTATGACTCACTTGGGCAAAACAAAATTATTGCCTATAGTCTTATCTGAAGTTTGACTGCATGACGTCAGTTTGTCTACCAGGTAATCTACAACCACTGTGCCTTAGTGCAAGTAAGTCCATGTAAATTGGTAATGCTTTTCTAGAGTGCAGTAGTAGATACATGTATGTTTGCACCTCTGCTTCCGTGACATGCACAAGTGTCTGTGCTCTTTCACATGTGGATGAGCAAGCATATGTTTGTAAACGTATCATTATTTAACTGTATTTTGTCTTAAAAGCTGAAAGTGTTGAAGATCCTCTTTTAATCCCTGCTCTGTGGTTGGCTTTACTGTAGAATTTACAAACCGAACTGGAAACATGGAAAGCAAAATCTTTGTGTCATAGTCAAGAACCATTTCCCAATGCAACAGGATCAAGCAGAGCAGAGCTGCAAACCGCAGAGCCTGCAGTGCCCTGCTGGGACAGGCTGCTTCAAGAACTTGATGCCATTAAGGCAGCGAAGCAACAACAATACTGTTTAATTAATGAGTACCAGAAAAATCTTTCTGCTGCACAGTCCTCAATGAAAAATCTGTCAACAGAAAAAGATAACATAAAAATGTAAGTATAGTTGAGGGTTTCTGTTGATAGGTTGTGGAACAAATACGGTCCTAGACTGAATTTCACTCCATATTTCAGAATGCTCAGACAAGAATACTATATTCGACCCATCTTGTTAATGTTAGGTAGCAAGAGAAGTCTCACAGGTTTGTAAGTTTAAACAGAAGCATGTTTTTTAGGCAAAACAAATAAATGTTGCTGTGCTAAAAGCCTATGTAAAAGCAATATTAAAGTATTTTTTAAAATACGTGGCAGATGTGAAATATTAATTTTTCTTTATGGACTCATCAGTGCTAAGGTTTTTTTTGAGTGGAAGAAATATCTCATTCCCTCTGATAATTAGCCTTGTTCCACAGGAAGAATTCTGTGGCAATAAATAAGTCTACAGTACAAATTCAGAAGTAACCGATGCAAACAAAATATTTAATACCTTTTATGAATTAGCCTTCAAAACATGGAACTAACCTATCAAGCACAATTATGTATCACAATAATTTGAAAGTCTTTAACTCATAAAATTGTTTTACAGCAAAGAGTTTGAAAAAAAAATTGAATTAAAATCTAGCAGCTAAATGCATGTTAGGTGGGAATTTCAAAATACGCCTGGAAGTAGGAGATGAGTAGATAAATGCCTTCAAATTAATCTTGAATGAATGGAAATTTTTGAAGTTTTTCTTATAACTGAGTTTTATCTTCATTTGGAATCAGAGATTTCCATAAAACTTTAATTCACTTCCAGGTGACTTAACACTATTGCTGCCTTCTAGATTGTAATTATTGTAACTGTAAAGGGAGGCTATATTCCTGTAGGAAGTGACACATTCTATGTTAGCATATACTGCAATTTTAGAGACTATACATCAGAATGTGACTTTCCTGCAGAGATATCTAGAAATAACTAGTGCTGTATAGATGATACAGAAATGATGATACTGCAGCGGTTAGGAAATTTGTGAGAGAAGATTGAGAGACACATGTGCTTGAGTAAAGTAAGTGAAAAATTTTCTAAACAGTGAAACTCTGTAAAATGTATCTGGTCTGTGTTTTAGGAGATTATTCTTTTTTTTTTAACACTGCTCTTATTTTTGGCAGGGGTCCTACAAACAACACAGTTCTTCTTGAGAAAATTAAGGCATGCATAGAGTCCTTACAAAAAGAAAGAGATGTCTTAAACCAGCTGAAAATGCAGCAAGAAAGTTTATCTCAGCATTTAACATGCATGGATAAAGTGTTAACTGAAAGCCAAATGAGGCAACTGGAGCAATGGTGGCAGCACATGGAACAAACAGTACAAAAGAAACACGATCAAGTTGTGGCAGAAATCGATGAATTTAACTTGCTTATGAATAAAGCACAGGATATTCAGAGACTGATACAAGAGCAGCATTTAGAAGCAGAGTCATATTCCTCAGCTGCAGGAAAAGCCAAATACCCTTTACTTTGGGCCACAGAGCTACAAGACATTAAACATGGTCTTTCTCTATTAAAAAGGAGGATTGAATTGCAGATGAAAAGAATTTGGAGTGACCAAGAAAAGGTAGCTTTGGAGAACTCTATACTTGATTTGCAAAGCAAATTGGAAGCGTTATCAGCACAACAAACTCCTCGAGAGGATGTTCAGATCACTGGCCCTGCTTTCATGAAACATGAAATGATGAAAAGGCTGAAAGAAAATATTTCATGGGTCAAAGATTCACTGTCCTCTCTTGATCAGAAAACAGCACTTTTCCCCAGCGATGTTGAATCACAGATCAGAAGCTGTCAGCTTATGAACACAGAAGTTCTAAACAGAGAGCCTGTGATTGTCTCACTGGATCATGGGCTCCAGCACATTCTTCCCAGCTTGCTGCCAGAGGAGATCTCTGATATGACCTTCCTTTTACAAGCATTGCAGGATTCATACAAGGCTCTCGTTTTAAAATCAGCTCAAAGATTACAGCAGCTCGAGCTCCAGCTGGAGGAGAGGCAAAGACTTATTGCAGAAGTAGAAAAAGTTCACTGTCAGCTTCGAAATGCTGAGATGCTTGCCAGGCCAGACATGAACCAAACCAGCACATGCTCAGAACTGATCAATCAACAGGCCATTTTAAAGGAGATTTTAAAGGACATAGAGGAAATAGAAGGGCTTATCTCATCCCACTGTAAAGAGAGCCAGGTCACAGCTGGGGAATTGAGCCTATCTGAACAACTGTTTTTGATTGATCAGTTAAGAAGCCTGAAGAATAGAGCGAGGAAGACACAGAGGCAAATTCAGAGTAAACTTCACGAAGTAGAAAAAAAGATATCTGTCTACAGAGAGTTTGCAGAGGGAATAAATTCATTACAGCAAGATCTTAGTGATCTACAGTATGGTGAAAAGAACCTGGAAGAAGATGAATTACTAGGTGCTAAGAAGGAAGTGAAGGACTTATGCAAAGCTCTTAAAGAAAAAGTATTAGCTTTTCAGTCCAATTTGTCACAAATAATGAAGTACAAAGAAATCTTTGAATGTGTGCGTCTAAAATGGGACTCGCTGCAGCTGGATGAATTGCAAACTAAATTTTTTAAAATTAAAAGTAAAATTGAAGGGAAGATAATACACTTTGATAATGTTATTAGGGAATGTGATAAGATTCAGGCATTGCTAAATGAAATCCAGACCGTGGCATCCACTGTGAGAAAAGAAGCTAACACCCTAAATGCTAGCTCTAGCTCTTCTGCTGCTGAGAAACTTGTATCTGCACAGATTCTGTTTCAGACAGTTCAACAAATCTTGCACTTAATCCAGGTGGTAGCAAATCAAATAAACAAAAATGAGGTCTTTGGTAAACCATTCAAAGAATCTAAGAAGAAAGAAATAAATAGACTAGAGAAAGATGTTGAGGAATTGAATCAGTTTCTTCAAGACTGGGTCTCTGGTCTCCAGTGTGTAAACAAGGAAGATAGCCAGAACGAAGTAGAACATTTATTGCACATCATAAAACATATTCAATTAGAGCTCCAGCAGCCACTTCTGGTAGACATAAAAATGATGCAGTATGAAAAGATACGATGGGAAGCAATTCAGAATATTATGCAAGAAAAGTTTTCTGCTCTTAAATGTATAATGGAAAAAGAGAGGGAAAACCAAGATGAAAAATCTCTCACTGCTACAGAAACAAAATTAGAGACACTGCAAGATCATGAAATTCAAGTGAAGAAAGACATTGCTGCCCGTGTTGTAAGTATAGTCAATAAAAGTAAGATATGGCCATGTGTCTTTTCCCAATTATTAGATTAGGTGCCAGTGACTGTAGCATTTATATTTTCACAACTTATATCCTGCTTTTATTCTAATTGAATTGGCCCATCATCATCTCTGCATTGGTAGATATATTGGGAATCATGATAAGAAATTAAGGATACAAAGGAATTAGTTGTATTCATTCTGATAATAATCAAGCAGTGGGGAGTAGCACAAGAAAAGAAAAGTGGAGGAAGGAAAAGGTTGTGTTGAAATACTGAAGAGAGTCTGGGTGCAGTTGTCCTAGGATTATTCTTGGGACCACTTTTACCTAATATTTTCAGTAGTGATAATGACAAAAAAACCCCAGAAGTTCCTTGTTTCTATTACAATAAAAATCTTATCAGTTGAGAATGATAGAGGGGGATAAAGCACAAGTCAAACCAATGTGATCAGGCCTCAGGAAGATTGAGCAAAGGAAAGGCAACTGGGATCTAAGGCTTTAACACAAGTATGTAATGCATTGATAAGGCATTGCTGGATGATTAACCTGGTTCTTGATGCTTTTGTCAGGAAAGGTCCACTCAAACTGTAACAGATGCTGTTAGAGGGATGAGGAATGTTCAGGGCTATTGATAAAACTAAAGTTGCTCAACCTTGTAAGCTGAGAGCAAGTGGGAAATCCAGCTGAGAAATGTAATTAGGCTGGATGTAGCTTAATGGATGGAAAAGGACTGCTTAGCTAAAGGGTGGTGTTAATAGAAGGAAAAAGAGTTAGTGAATAAATTTTTGTTGGAAACATGAAGAGCGGTACCATTTATTGTCACAAGGTTCTGGAACTGTGTCCTAGTGAAGAAGACCTGTGTCCTGACTGCCCAAGAGACCAATGGATACAGATGAGGAAATATGAGTTAGTAGTTAATAACAAAGGGAAAGATTCAATGTCCCTGATGGACTTAAGGTCCTGCTGCCAGATCTCCTGGTGTGCTTTGCTTCATCTTCAGTGCTTGGGTATTGTGTGGGAAGCACAATGCCAAAGTTTCTCTACCCTTTGGGAATCCAAGAGCTAGCAAAGTCACACATCATTCTGTGTGTAAATGCATACAAGAAGAGGGTTTAGCGAGAAGCAGTTTGGCAAATCATAGTGGAGATATCCCTTGGAGCAGACCAAAGCATCATGTCCAGACAGGGTGTATACTGCCATGTCTGTAAGGGATCTTTCAGCTCTTGTGTCCTGCCATCCTTCTCTCTGGACTTTTCCACTATTGACAGTTCCCTCATAACCCCTGTTCCTACAGATGGGGGCAATCAATAGGTTACAGCACTGCTCTGTGGCTAACTAGGTAGCAGAGTACATGTGCCATGGGCCTCACCCCCTCAGGCCAGTTTTGGGAGCGTTGGTCTTGAAGACAGACAGGTGTGAAATTCTGAGAAAACTGTTTGGTGATCCAGAGGAGCACAGCAGTCTTTCTTGATTGTTCCTTTGTCTTGTTAACACTTTCAGAGTGCTCTGGAGGAGGCATGTAAGATGAGTGAGCTTTATACTGAGGCTGTTCAGAGGTCTGTCAGGCTCCTCGAGGACTATGAAGCTCAAGTCCAGTCTGCTGCAGCAGAGCTCTGTAGCTCAGAAGAGGTCTGTCAAACCTCCCAAAGGAAACAAGAAGAGGTTAACTCTGCAAGGGCTAACATGGAAAGCCTGCACTCAAAGCTGAAAGACCTAGTGAAACCAGAAGACAAAATATGTCTGGAAAATACCTTAACAGAACTAGACAGTAGGAGTTTGGCATTAAAGGAGAAGGCTCGAAGAAAGGAAGCTGATAAACAGAGGTAAGTTTAAGAGATTGTCCTAGATCATGTTCCTCGTTACGAGAAATTTGACTGATAATAAATGCAGGGTTGTTTCTGCTCTGATAGAACCAAGCAATTCAGCGGAAAGAACTGTAAACATTTCTTCTGTTCCTTGATGATTCTATGATTCTGTTTAGAAATGAGAAATTGTAACTGTACAGGCCATGCATCGTAGGGATTAGTAGAAACTGTGTTACAAACTGCAAACTAAGGAATGTCTGAGGAGGATGGAGACTTGGATCAAAACATACAGTTCTTTTCAGCAGCTTTATGGCTGATTCATGGATATACATACCTGTATTTCTTTACCTCTGGGATATTTGTTCCTGCATCTCTGAATTACCTTGGATATTAGACCTGGAGTGTATAACAAATGTTAATTGAAGATAACTTGCAAAACAGTAAGGACTACTAGTTCAGAAGATTCTTTTATTTATTTATTTTTTAATTCTAGTGGGCATTATGGTTGGAGAGAGGAGCAATCACAACAAATTTTAATTGGTCTATTAATTGTTTCTTACAGGTATTTTGAAAAATACAGAAGCTACACAAAAACCAAAGACAAAGTGTGTGATAATCTTACCAAACTGGAAAAGATGCTTAGTCAGTCTTTGTCTCAAGTACCAACGTCTTATAAAGAAGCTTTGGAGCACTTAGAAGAAAGCAAGGTAAGAGAGGCTCTGACGAATTTGAAAAGCTCATGCAAAACTGTGATGCAGCCATGCATAATGTATGGTATTGTAGTACAAAGAAGTGAAAATCCTGATCTTTTATTTATATATGTAAACCCACAGAATATATACCTATAGAAAGACCAGATTATAATAGGCCATGTAAAATGAGTGCCTTTTATTGCTGTAGAAATCAAACATTATCCATGCTTAAGATGGTGTTGCATTTCTGTTTAGATCCCTCATCTCTTCTTTGCAGGACCAGGACTGATCAGATTTCTAACATTGCTGTTGTCTTCCCTCAGATGTGAAAATCAGAAAATTTCCAGTTTCACCAGACTTCTGCTACAAACAACCTCTTGCTGTCTTCTCTTAGTACTTATCATATTAAAGGGTTGTCATTTTATGTATCTGTAACTCCTGCTCATTTCCAAATAACCAGAAAAAAAGTAGGAACAACCTAGTTGCTCGGGTGCATTGTTGTTCTGTTTGTTTTATTTACCCTATTTTCTCCTCTGTCTTAGCCGAGAGAATTCCGTCATCACAACCGTATTTAACCAGCTCAGTGGAGTGATTGCAATTTTATTAGAAGAACCTACTCCTGTTACTGAATGCTTCATTAACACTTGTGATTGTATTGTTTTATTTATTTACTTGTTTATTTTTCCTATAAGATTTTAGTTTCCAACATTGACTCGGCTGAAGATGACCTTGTGAAGCTGAGGCAGGTCTCTGGAGAGCTGATGAGACAATGCAGGAGAAGTGACAGGGCACTGGGCAGCATGGTAGCAGTGCTGTGGGAAAATTGGCTGGGT
Source organism: Ceryle rudis (assembly GCA_033439905.1). Lineage (NCBI taxonomy): Eukaryota > Metazoa > Chordata > Aves > Coraciiformes > Cerylidae > Ceryle > Ceryle rudis. Next base: position 14,916 of record JAAGNO010024352.1, read on the forward strand.
TTGCTTGAGGCAGCGAAAGGGCTGGAAATTAACTGTGAAGAATTAAAGCAGGAGTGGAAATTCGTCAATGAAGAGGTGAGCTGCTCAACAAACTGCAGGTTTTGGGAAATGAGGGAGGGATGGAGCCCTCAGTAAAATGGCATGTAAAGGGCTGAGGTCAGTGTAGAACATCGTTTCCCAGCCACTGATCATCCAGATGTTCCTAGCCTTTCTTGAATCGTGAGTGAAAAATGATGGCAATATTTATAGCACAAATTAATTCCCTGAACCCGGAACAATTCTGTGCGTGGTTATGTGCTTTGTTAGAGTAAACGCAAATGTTTTGGCATACTTCAGCGTTACAAGTTCTCTGGCTCTGTAATCCTCAATAGTCAGTCATGCGTGTGAGTAAATGAATAATGTAACTTAAGGTGATAGAATAAAAAAGCACTTTATCTCATGCTTTGACATGCTGTTTATTTAGCTGGAACGAGAAACAATAATTCTCGATAAGCTCCAGGAAGAACAGCCAGAAAGTTTTAAAGAGAAAGAAAAGGCCACCAGAGAGGAACTGGTAGAATTACTAGATTTTGTGAACTCATTTGAGGAAAACATCAACCAGCAGCAGCTCCTCTTGCTCTTACTCCTTCACCGAATACAAAACATCCTGAATACATCTGAAAATGCTCAGGCAGAAGCTTCCCTTCCTGCTTTATGTGAGATAAAGACAATGCAGGATCGCTGTAAAAAGTAAGTGGTGTGAAATTTCTGTTGAAGATATGAGATAGAACTACCTATAAACACAGTGCTTTATTGGGTATTAAAGAATGTATGAGGCTGTAATGCACTTAAAGTGGTAGTGAATACCATAATGAGTCAGACCAGTGCTCCATCTAACCCATCTGCTGTCTCTAGCATGGACATTGGGAGGAGGTATTAGGGAGAAGACCTGAGCCTGGCTATGCTGTGTGTTGGCTGTAATTTGTTCAAAAGTAGAAGGAATCAGAAGGGATGATGGTTAATTTTGGAGGCTGCAGGCTCTTGTGGACTTGAATGAGATGTGTGGGTCTTCTACTCGGGGAGAATCAGACCTTGTGCTTTTTGCAACAGTGCAGCTTTTGCTTTACTGAGTGCCACTGTTAAAATTCGCCTCAAATATTTTTTGCAAATCTGTGATTTTTCTCACTCTTTTCCATGCCTGCTTTTCGACATGGAAATCTTTCTGACTGTCTTCTGCTCTGCCAGCATTTTCAGACTTTGAGAACCTGAGCTCTGTTTGCTGTTTAAATATTCATGCTATCTGATTTGGTCTACCAATAATAATTTGTTTAGCAATACCTGAAGACTCAGTTTTGAAGAAACTTGAGACAATAAAGGATAGAAACTCAGAGATTTCACCACAGAAAATAATATTAAAATACAGACAAAGGTGGTTCTGGATATTTCTTTTTAAAACTGTATTAAGCATGATCTTTGATTACTCCTGCTTAGAGTCTAACACTTAATATATGCTTGCTGGAAATTTTCATAGGTTGTATGAAAAGACTCAAGACCATAAGGATTCTATACAAGCTGAGATTCAAGAGAGGAACAAGATCACTGAAGAAATAAGCGCTGTGACAAACGCATTACAGACTGCTGCATCTGTGTTATCACAAGATACTGCTGGAAAGGCAGGACTGCTGGAGGTTGGTAGTGGCTCTGTTGTCATGTGGGGACATGTGGAATATGGTCTCTTTTATGCTGGGACTTCAACTTGCTCTGAATAAAATTAGTGGCAAAGTATATGCATATGCACATTGATTTAAAGAGAATGAATCTGCCTCTGCAGAATATGACTGGCCCCACCATATCCTTGATTTGTGTTCCTCCCTCTCTTTGTGGTTCAGTTAGCAGCCATAGAAATCTTTCCAGATTGCAGAGAGATTCACAGCCAGTTGCTTGTCTTTTGGGAAAGACTGCTTTGTTGACATCCTGCGCCCCTTCCCGCTCTGTGTCCCCAGTCAGGGCAGCTTCAGATGCTCTGGATTTCATGTCCCACATCAGGGTGTTAACTTGGTAAAAACTTTTTAGAAATCAAATTTTGGTCAAGACCACAGTGTCCACCAGCAAACAGCAGCACTCTGCAGCAGTACAGTCTATACATTTCTATATTATCTGTATATTTTTGTTATCCTTCTTTGATTTCTTGACTTTATGAAATGGCATTATTCTTAACACTCCTGAATGTGGCTTTATTTATTTATTTTATTTACATTTCTTTCCATTTAGTCTTACTGTATTTTATATTACTATCTAAATTTTAAAATCTGAAACAAAAAAATTATTTTAAATTATATTTAATCAAGTTATCTTTTAATTGTGGAACTTTATAATTTGTTTATTCTAGCCTACAAAGGTCTATTACATATTTGGGCTCTTTTTGCTGAGTGTTGTATAAAACCTAGTTGGGGGTCCCCATCAGGCATTTTAATTAGAAGGTGAGTGCTTGATGCTGGCAATGGGCTGGGAAAGTACAGAAGCCAAAAACTGTGGTGGCAGATATAACCATTTTTCTAGGGGCTAGCATGAGAGAGAAATGGTAACTTCATCTTGAGGAATTTCTGAAAATCCATCAGGCAGCATTACCATGGTGAAACTGTGGATTTGTCTGAAAGGTCTGAGTTTCTATTTAAAATTATTTAAAATCAGACTTCAGAGTTGGGTCTACTCTTTTACTGAGTTCTTTGTATCCATGAGGAAATGTTACCACTGTAGGTGCTTGATACCTGCTCTTTATCCTCACATCCACACTGTGCTACCGTGAGCACGTAAAACTCACCCAAAAGTGAGTTTAGACCTTGCTCCTGTTCCTGACAGCAAATGGCACAAGCAAATGTTAGCAGCCATCCCATCAAATGATTTCTTTGTAGCAGTGTGTCACAGCAAGCCTGTTCTTTTGAGAAGATTCAGCTGAAAGGATTGAAAAACTCCTTAATTTTACCTGCAAATGCCAGCAAGCCAAAATCTGCAGGGCAATTTCATCCCTACTTCTGAAGATAACGTAGTTTCTATAAAATCTATAGCATTATTCAGGGCTCCTTTGCATTTATTGAATGGAAATGCCTATTTCACTTCCAGATGACAGATCTAGGATAGTTGGGTGGCAAAGTTTTAAATTACCAATGTAGATCAATATGCAAATTGGAAGTGATACCATCTAGTCCCCTAGGAAAAAAATTGGGAGAGTTTTGACAGACATCTGCTTGTCACCTAAATAATCTGTGAAATAGGAGCGTGCATTTATATAGAGAAACCAGTTTGCAGAGACATGCGTTCTTTTGGAGACTGATGTTGTAACTGATTCTTTCAAACTGAAGTCAGGGAATCTATAAACTCCCCTAAATGGTGGCACAGTCTTAATTGGACCGCTTGACAGCAGCAGCCCTCACTATGGTAGAATGAGGCACACAGCTGCTTCACAGGTTTGAGGGTTTTAGTATCAGAGCCAGCTGTTGTGGGATGACAGGAAATAAATCAATCTCAGACTCTTAATGTATTTTTTCTTTCTGTGCACTGTATTTGTGTGAGAGGAAAAGATTCCCAAGTGAAGGCTAGGAGTTAATGGATTGCCATTACCCCTGATTGAAAAAGAAAAGAGTTTTAATTTTAATGTCTTTTCTTGCCTACTAGGAGCTTTAGATCATTTTCCCCAATAACTTGAATTAACATTTGAGTTTCTCAAACAGCTGAGCATTGGGAAAAAGAAACATAAAGCAAACAAACAGAACTTTCCAACTTGAAATCCTAGAAAACCTGCAAAACAAATGAGTTTCTTCATTCTTTCTGCGAGAGGACTCGGATCGGATTTTATTTCTAGGCCACAGGCTGTAGACAGTTGTTCAAGTTTCTTTTATCTTATAAAACCTACATTCTTCATGCAGAACTGGAAACTACTGTTCTGAAAGGAGCCTGCTGTGCTGCTCCGCATAATTGCGTGAAAGCAGACACTTCAGCCTGAAACCTGTTGCTTTTTGTGGCCTTTGTGTTGTTTATAATAATGAAGGAATGAACACTGGCTATTAAATGTCTTTCAAAGAGAAAATGCACTTTTGGCAAACGGAAGAGCACGTAGGTTAATGTTTAATCATAGGTGCACTTCAAATTATTACATTGCGCTACCTGTCAATAAACATCAGTGCGTCAGTTGCCTGACATGGAGCAGTATCAGGTTTAATTAATTCTTACAGATTGAAAAGTATAATTCGATTAAATGAGTGGTTATTTCTCAAAGTTGATCTGCTTGCAGAGGTAGTCAAATTAGGTTTGATATCTTAAAAACAACTTTTCCAAATGATAGTTGTGGTGGGAAATATAAAAGCAATATGGGAAATATGCTGGGAATGTAAAAAAACAATATGCGTGTGTGTCTGTACATTTGTAAAGATACACATATATGCATGCAGTCAGCAAAAACTGGATAAAACTGCTGGAGTTATTCTTAATTTTGTAGGAGATTCGGAGTGTGATTGGTAAAGAAAGTCAAACTCTAAACGATATCATGGAGAAGCTTCGGATCAAGTATTCTGAGATGTATACAATAGTTCCTGCAGAGATCGAAACACAGCTGGAGGACTGCAAGAAAGTACTGCAAGACCTAGAAGACAAGGTAACTGTTAATGTAATTTTGATATTTACCTTTTTGTAATGTATCAATAAGTAAAGCAATATTTGATGAAAGTTGTAACGGTAAATTCAAACTTGAAGCATTGATTATTTTCAATTGCGTTTCCCTCTTGGTGAAAACGTATGCATGAGGAAAGATACTAACCATCTCCTTTCAGAATAACCTTACAGTAAGCAGTGTGTATATAATATCTTTCTTTTCCATTAAAAGAGGACATGGCAGAATGACTAGCAAGAAAGTCTTGGATATGATCTTGGATATGTCTTCTATCCAGTCTGATTCTAAAGCTGAACTAGTAGTTGAAGTTGAATAGCTTAATTGAGAAGATAATTTTCAAAACTGAGTTAGAAGAGGACTTTGAAAGTGGTGGGTTTTTATGTAATTTGAACACATGGTATCTGGAATGGTTCTTTATACCACCCCTCGGGACATGGTTGCATTCCTTTAAAAGCAGGCAGGGAATTTAAGTAACTAAATAACATTTGGCTTTTTGCAGTGTTTTATGTCTACAGTGGGTATAAACAGTTATCTGAAAGCAAAATTAAAGGAAAATGCAGAAATACTGTATGTTTGGGGTCTTTTTTTGGCTGGTATATTTATTATAATTGTTATTTATTAATGTGTGCTACTTCTAAAAAGAAAAAAAATCTTCCAGTTCTCTTACTTCAGAAATAATAATGTTTAATACCAATTTTAAAGGATAAATCTCAGTTAATTTGATAAAATCTGAAGGTTTTATAAAACAATTTTGAAATACAGTTACTTTTTCATGTCTCTCAGATTATGCATTCATTTTATATTGCATTAAATATTTAGAGACATATTCATTACAGTTTATTAGTTTTAATTTGGTTCAAGTTGTACTTTCTGTTTCAAAATGGAACCCGTCTTTCTAGAATGAAGGAGAGGAGGAGAAGGGAAGTAAAAGAGTATTTATACTTCGGGATTTTTTTTTTATTGTTTATTGTTTCATTTGCTGAGATAAAAGATTGTCCCAGTGCACATATTACATGTCAGAGTGAAAGAACTGGTCCTGGAAACAAGATAAAATTTGCTTTTCACCTGTAGGTAGTCAAAGCCAATATAAACTGTCTTGGAATTTTTTTATAATTTTATTTAGGAATTTAGGAAACATTTAGGAAGCAAATCCTAGTGGAACTGGAGATCAGTTTAGTTACATTCTAGGAGATAAAAGCATGCATTAAATTGAATTAGCTTATCAGATTTAAATGCCATTCTGCTTTCTTGTAAATCTGCTAACCTGAAAATGAATATAAATTGTACCTTTGATGCCATGTGTTTTATGTGAAACATATAATAGATTTATCCCAGTAAGAAGTGTACAAACTGGACTTCATAGCTTTTTTTGTACAAGCACGACTGTTTGAGAGGAGCATTGTAGTTCTTTTTGCTATTTATTTTGATCAATGCAGTTTTATCAGTACAATACCCTACTATGGATATTATTATATTGGTCTGAAACTACATGTTGGAATCTATAAGTAATAAATAATGTTTGTAAAATTGAGAAAGAAAAATCAATACGTAATTTATTAACTAAATAATGATCTTAATTTCTCTTCCTACCAAAATAATGAAGTGTTTCAGTATAAGAAGCCTCAAACCTGAATAACTAGTTAACTAGAAATCTTTGCATCGATGCAGCATAAAGCTGTGCAACACGCATATGCCCCATAAATCTTACAGCTGCAGCACATGAAGAATTTACCACGATTTAGCAATTCCTTGGTGCTTGGCTCACCCTAAGAGCTATCAGGGTTTAGTAAGAAAAGACATCGCTTTGGGCTAAGAGCAAGGACTTTCTTGCACTTTATCTAGTCCATAGTAACTTGGTATCTTACTGTGTCAGTTTTGTGCTCAGGCAATTACTCAACTTCAGCTTACTTGAGAGCTTTTCTCTCTACATGGAAAACCAGGCCTTCCAGTGGACCAATATTTCATTTCTGTTTCTGCAGAGTAAAATGAAGTTCCACATACTTTATGGGGCTCTGAGCCTTTTATGTTAGTAATAAATCTCTAATTTTATATTTAGAAATTAACTATATATTGATGCACTTCCATATTCCCTTATTTCTTACATGGATGTAATAGCTGTCAGCTGAGACATGAAGTTGTCATTCTGGGTTTCTTACATCCCAAATCTAAATGTGGCCTTTTCCACCATGCAGCTTGATCAGCTTCTGTTACAGATTAGAATGGGGCAGCTGAAGCGAAGCACTCGGGGAGTTGCAGTCAGTGTCTTATTGTTTGCTTCTTCAGGGACTGCCTTTCTTGATCAGTCTTTTTCAAGTGAGAGGAAATTATTGAACAACATGTAGACATTGAACCTGCTCACATTAATGTTACTCCCTGCAAATATAATATTCCATTCCTGTGGTTTTAAGTGACTTCTCAATAGAAACATAAAAAGAATTCGGGTATTTTTGGTGAGATGGTGCACAGAAAACAAACAGATCTTTGTAATTTCCCCTATCATTCTCTCTTTACTCCAACAGGTTAGCTTTGAAATCTTGCAGAGCTCTCCTCAGTATGTGCTGGAAAGAAAAGCAGAAGCTATTAATAATGGCCTTCAAGCTATTGAAAAGATGTTACAACAGAAGAGTGAAAACATTGTAAAAGCCAAAGAAGTTCAAAAGGTAATCTTGCCAAAATAAGTTGTGGGTGTTAAAAGATTTTTGGTTGTTTCTACAGAGCCTGGATTAGCAGGAGCATAAGGTGTCCCTCCATTCATTTTATGTCTGTAAAAGAAGAAGTGCAAGCAAGCACTTAGCTGGTGAATATTTTACCAATTCTCTCTCACAGGAAAATATGTGGTGTTTTCAACTGTGAATCACACCAGTAGATGGAGAGTGTGCTGTTCTCATCTTACCAATTCCAAAACTGCCTTGCAACTCCACACGCCCCATGTGAAGAAGAAATAACTCTGATGTTACCTTTGAACCTGACCTTGTATTTCATTTCCTCTCTTTCCACATGCAGCAAATATGGGATATGCTGGACCTTTGGCATTACAAACTCAATGAACTGGACGCAGATGTGCATGATATAGTAGAGCAGGATTCCTGCCATGCACAAGAGTTGATGGATATCTTAGTGACCCCCCGTCAGCAGTACCAACAGGTCTCACAACTTGCTGAGCGTAGAACTGCCATTTTAAACAAGGTAGGTGCAAATGTAAAAGTTTTTTAAAAAAATCACATCTTACAAAAAGCCGAATTTCAAATGTATGAAGTGTAAAAAGCTTGCTGTAGGTGAGTTCTCTTATTGTTTGCCACCCCAGAAACTCTTAGCTACATCACCCCCAGCTGCTACCCCAAAGGACCAGGTCAGCATCATGGTTGACAGGGATTAGCATGGGGAATTCATGCCCCTGGATGCATGAAGAGATGGTTCTCTATGACTCTGCTAATGGGGTATCTATTAAAGTAGCATTGTCATATGAATTGTAACAATGCCCCCTTGAAATCTAAGTGTGTAAGCACCAAAAGTACCTTTGATTAGAGGAGAGAACCTGACATCATGAAAAAGTTTCAGAAAAAATATTATCTTTATTTCACCATACTAATTTAACTGACCTTGATGAAAATGCATCCTGTTTTCTTTTAATCTTACCCATGGCTGTGTTTATCCCATACAGTGAATAGAAATGCATTAGTGCCCTTTTGTAAAACCCTGACATTTCCTAGGCTGCCAACAAGATGGAAGAATATGATGAACTCTTGAAGAATGTGAAAGTTTGGATAGAAAACACCAACCGCTTGCTAAGAGCAGATGCTCAAAATGACTCTGCAAAAAGCTTACGCAAACATACCGATGACCTTCAGGTAAGTGTTAATGCAGATATACAGTCTTGTTAGAATTGGATGCTCTGTACAGACAAAAGTTTGCATTTTTAAGTCTTACTAATGTAAATAATTTCCTGTTTTCAATAAATCCTGTAAGTGAAAAATAGTTAGAGTTAACACTCATGAAAAAGAGATACGTTTCAGTGTTGGACATATCTGTCTTGTGAAAGTGTTGAACTGCAGTGGTACATCTATCTTCCAAAAATGTGTGACTGTCTGTGTGGCTATAATCAGTTTTTACCGCCTGCATATGTATGGTTCTTTCTGTACTGGGTGTATGTGATCCAAAAAGGATAAAGTGGTGTTTTGATGTCGGTGCGTTAGATGGAAACTTAGAAGTGAATTGTGATTTGGAAGGCAGTTCTCACTGTATCTTGATGGTAATTCTGCTTTGTAATTTCAAGAACCGAATGTTTGTAATATTGCAGGGAAGATTAAGGCCAGGCAAATTCCAAGAGGATTTCTGGCAATTTTGTATTTGAGATTTGATTTTTCTGTATGTCCACTTCTTGGCTTAGGCCAAGAGAGAACATTGGTGCTTTGAAGATAGATTTTTGTATTAAAAATTACAAGAACTCCTTGCAAGAAGTAGCTAACTGTTCTGGATTGATAGGTACAGAACATGTAGCCACAGTGGGGAGGTTGGGACTTCCAGAATCTGTGAACATTGCTGTGACAAAAGCTTATTGTCTCCTGTGTTTGTGGTTTGGACTTTTTTACATGGTCTCAATTGGGAAAGTAGTGGATTTGGAAATGCACCGAAGGCTCGTGTTATAGTTGAGACGTGTTCAGTCCTTCAGTGGATCACATGCGTTTCTTCCAACCTTCAGTGTTTTTCGTGAAGACATTTGTGGTAATTAATCGAAAAGCTCATCCAGTTAGCTGCAGGAGATAGAAAGAATCTTCCCGTCATACACAACTGGCCAGATATTTCCTGGAGCATTTTGTTACATCTGCTGTCTGCAGGCTGGTGTGCAGAAAACCCTTCTTGGCTGTCTGGCTGATGTGTCTTGTTGATGTACTTGAGGTCAACCTGACCGTGGCACAGGAGCTAGAGATTAATCTTCTCTAGGATCTCATATTTTTCTTTTTTGGGGGATGAGACCTCTATCTGAGTTCGAAATCTTCCTGTTCATGCCTTTTGTCATGCTCTTCCAGACTTATTTTATCTAATTTATTCCTTAAGATCATGACATCAGTCTCTCAGTTTTCTGCCTTCAGGTTGCATCAGTTTAGTTCCCATAGGAGTGGAGTGTGTTAGTCTGAAATAAGCTTTTTGGAATATATACAATGATCAAAACATACATGACACACAGGAAATTAAAACTGATTCCTTCTGGTTCTAACCTCTGTGAAAATTGCATGTTCACCAATGATGGATCAAACTAAGCTCTTATTTTGTCTCTAGATGGCTTTGGAAGACTCAGAACAAAAGCAAAATCTTCTACACAGTGTTTACTTGGAGCTGGAAGAACTAACACCAGTCTTTGAAACAGATAGTGTAATGCAGCAGCTAAATGAAATAGATGATCAAGTAGCAACTTTACAGAATGAGATAGCAGAGATTCTTCTGCAGATCCAGCACGTGGCTGATGTAAGTTTGGGTGATCTGTAGGTGCCTTTTATCAGAGCTTCATCAGATGTTACGAGATACCGTTTATATTGCCTGCCTAGATAAAAGGTGTGCTGGTTTTAGTAGCTGTCCCAAATGAGGAATTTAATTGTTTGGAAACAAACCACCAGAAGGTGTCTCTAATTAAGCTGTAAATTTCAAGAGTACTGATGAAACTCCTTGTTTAGAAGGAGAAATGCAGGGCTTGTTGACTGGCAAATTAAAAGGGCTTATTTGCTGGAGGGTAGGGCTCCTATTGAGAGGTACCTGGATGGGTTGGAGAAATGGGCTGGAGAAATGGGCTGATGAGGTTTCCTATGCTGATAACTATCACCACTGAAAAAGTGTCTTGTCACTACTGGCAATTTATAAAGTGACTTTTCAGGGATATTTCAAATCTGTACTTGGGGTTCAAAACAGTCGAGGTGACCTTAGGTACTTAATACCTCCAGAAGTTATGATGATACATACTTTATTATAACTAGCCTTTGAATGGTGGCATCCATTAATGTATCCTGAATACTTTGCACTTTTTTTCAGTATTTCTTTGTGAATTTTACTGAAAGGCAGAAATGCAAGCTGGCTGGCATATTTGTATTATCTAGAAATATTCTCTTTGTTCCCAAAATCTAGGAATTGGATGCCATTGAATCTCACATGAAAGTGCTTGAAAAGGACTTTGCCAAAATGAAAACAATCCTGTCATCAGAAGATCTGTTAGAACTTTCTCCTACAGACCAACTTAAACAGGGACAGGTCTGTGAAAACTCCTGTATAGGCTTTTTCCCCTACATTTATGCTTGTTGTTAACATAAATATGCTTTCACAAGAATAAGGACAAAACAGTTGGTGCAGAGGACCTGATATCTGTGTTGTATGTGTCTTGGGGGCTTACTATGGACTGATGCTGAAGAATGAACATCCATTAGTGGCTGGGTGTCTTCCGAGGCTCTTCTGGAGAGAATTTTGTTCTTTAGTTTTATCTGAAATCAATCCAGTTTGAATGGTCCAAGACAACTGCTTAATGTAAACCCTAATGTGAGACTGCTGGGAGATGCCTTCAAGAAGCACAGTCATGGTTTGAATGAAAACATTTGTAATTAAAGCACTTACTGAGAACATAGAGAACTCAAGCATGTAATTTAAGCACGTGTTGTCAGACATATCAGTCGTATTTGAGTGTCTCCATGTTCGAAAAGTTTATGGCCTGACTTTCAGAGACACTTACGGCACATCACTTTACTTAGCATCAAACCATAAATTATCTGAAAGTCTGAAAATCAGGACCTGTTTTTCCAGAAGTTGAAATGGAGGCAAAAATTAGCAGATATTTCTGGAAACGTAGGCAGGAGTGACTTACCATAAAACAATTTCATCATGCAGGGATTTCACTGCAAAGATGCCTTAGCCCGATGGTTTTCCTTTCTCTGCTTCACTGAAGTAAAGCAAAGCATGATGGTATCTTTTATTTTATACCACAGGCAGCCCATGTTGTTATCTGACTGAAATGCAAAAGGCACATGTTCAGTTTCAAGGGAGGGATAAAAATTTTATCTCTCATAGCTTTGTTACCCAAAGAATGCTTTTATAATGGCCACATTGTATGGAAAAACTAAACCAATATTTTTTCTGGAGAATAATGTTTACCTACTTCCTTATTTTAAATTGAAGTCTGGTTAGGATGCTAATAACAAAAAGTTACTGATACATGCTGCTTATGGATGAGAGAGTAAGCAGCTCTGTTCCACTTACGGCCTTTTAAAATGAAATCCTGAGAGGAAATTTAGTAAAAATATTAGTAATTAAAAGGCCCAGAGGTGTTTTTTCTTTTGTTTGTTTGGTTTCGTTTTTTTTCTTCTGAAGTTCCCAGCTGAATGAGGTCTCAGTAGGATTTCATATTTCTTTACAAGAACCAGTAAGTTTTGAGTTGGTGTTGCCATTCCATCTTTCCTAAACTGATCACTGAGTCTTCCATGAAACATCTATTGTGGTATGAAACTGCACATACCTGTTCATCCAAGACTCACAAGGGTGATCGTTAAAGTGTGAATCCAGTTGGATGTGATATGAGAAGTTTTCTTTGACAGGAAAGTCATCTTGAGAGGCTCCTTTGGCTTCCATCCCAGTTCATCATCTCAGCTATGTTAAAGACTATTTATTAGGACCATCAAAAATGGCTAGCTTTGACATAGGACGTTTTGTGGCTGGTTTGCAGCACAAAAAGTAAAACCAGAGTTGGCAGAGTAGCATCAAAGTGTTTGCAGCAGGTTTTTTTAACTTTATTCACTGCCAAAGATGCACTACATTGAAATTACACGCTTGGTAAACAGTAACTAATCCGAATGTGAGCCTTTCTGTATCAAACTTGATGTATGTATATGCAGAGAAAGCAGAATTATAAATGTATCTTTCTCTTGCTTTAGACAACCTCACCATAGTTTTTCACTTACTTATCCCAAGATTAAAATATTCTTCCTTCTTAAATGGGAAGGTCACCAAAGAGAACCTTTGCACATCATGGCAGTAGTATAAATTTTCAGTGTTGATTTCAACTCAGCATCACATTTATCGTCTATCCTGTATCCTAATAGGTTATACTTGACCATCTTGGTTCCATGCAGAAGTCCATTGTTCATATACAGTCCTATGAAGAAGCCCTTCATCTGCCTGGGGTGAAAATGCAACCTTTCTCGGTCTTCCAAAGAGCAAGACAACTCTTGAGAGAATTGAAGAAATTAGAAAAAATTACTAAGGAACAGAATTACCTACTGGAGGTAATTGTTTTCGGTGGCTTGTGGGGTTTTTTTTCTATCAACTAAACAATCTTCATATTATAATAATTTTGATCAGTAGATATTACTGTTCTTACATGCATTTAGTACACCTACTGTGTCTTCTATGTAACAGTTTGGGGACTGTTTTTGTTCTGTTTTTTTCCTGTGTATTACAGCAAGGCACACTGGATAATCTTGAAATTCACGTCAGTTTTCCAATTCAGTCACAACTGACATCACGTGTTTTAGCGTACTGTTGAAAAAGTGAAAGCCCAAGTCGTTATGGTCCAGGTTTGCACAACTGATGATTGAATTACAGTGTTAACATGCAGGTGCTCACATCTGCAACGTTCAAGTCCTTAAACTTATCTTAAACATGGAAATTCTTTGTTGACAGCTATTAGATAGAAATTCCTGACAACTAATAGCAGAAAGTCTTTTACTGAAGATGATCTTCCCAAATCAGTGAGCCAGGAAAGTGACCATTTTCTAGAGCTGTTGCTTGGTTAATTCATGGTTTTGAGGCAGGCCAGCTCCTCCCCTCAGAAGGTTGCATGCAAGGATGTGTCTGCATAAGTCAACATGTGACAGGAGGCTTGGAGATGCTGTTGGCCAGACCAGGTTTGGAAACAGAAGTGATATAACAGCATTTGTGTGGCACACAGTTGTAGGAGAAGGCAGTGCTGGCAGCATCGGTGAGCATTAACTCAAGGGCAGTAAGGGTTATAGAACCTCTATGTTGACTCCAAACATGAAGTCATATCTCTGCAACACTTCAATGAGCAATGTGGTTGTACCAGCTCAGGAAGGTTTTAATTCAGGAGTGTTTAGGTCACGCTCCCTTGGCCTGGGTAGATACACTTGGAGGTGATCTGGAGTTCGGTTATGCGTGTTCCCATGTCAACAGAGGTATGAAAATTCTCATATGACCCATCCATTTCTCAGCAGGCTGATAGCAGCACCTAGAAAAGTGATACAGTATCTTTGCTAATTTGGTTTTCCAAACCTCTTGCAGTAAAGCAGAATGCTTTAGAATATCCTGCTTCTTACTGGGCATTTCGGAGTCCAGACAGACGTGAGCAGCAGATAAAAAGTGAATGGCTATCTTTGATTGTCAGTTTGTGAAATTAAGACCACAGCACCACACCAAGAGAAGGACTCAGGCATGCTATACGAGTAATGCATGCTTGGAGTTTGGAAAAAAGCAACAACTGTGCGAGATCTGTATGATCCCTATGATCTCTTTATTTATTTATTTATTTAATCCATACAATTTCTTATGACTGCAAAATGGATGTGGTAGAACATGTCTTTTTCAGAGAGTTACCAGATTAAATACTTGAGAATTTTCAGAACACTTTAAAACTGCCAGTAACAGGGTGCTTTGCAATTACCAAGTGTCATGATGAGATTTCTAACAGGTTTATGTGGAGCATTAGGTCGAGGTTTAGATTATTCTCCTTTTGGAAACAGCTGTAACCTTTTTTACTCAGGATTTGCCTTTATCTTATAGGCATCCAACAATCTGTAGCTGAGTGAAATTTCTTTGTTAGAAAACAGAGTGGAAAAATTGCAGTTCTTGGCAGCTGTGCAAGAAAGATTTTTCCAGTCCTGTTGAATGAGTTGAGAGCAGCAGTACTACAATACAAGTCTAGCAGCAGCAAAGACATAACAAAGGATAAAACTATTAAAGGACAGCATTTTGAGTGCTGCATTAGAAAGGTAGTAAGTATCCTGCGAGAGGAAAGCAGACGTGGGACATGCTTCCTGTACAAATATATACACATTTTTTTCCAGAGGATTAGTTTTGAAATTTTCTTGTTCGGATGTGTCTGCCCATCTCTTGCTCTCTGTGGTGCAATAGCACGTTGCACTAGTAACTCCTGCATAATTGAGTTGCAGTGTAACACCTGAAAAAGTGGTATCAGAACCAAAACCTGTAATAGGTAGTGCAAATGCTTTGGGGCGGGATTTGACTTAGACCGGTGTTGAATGTTGCCCTCTGTTTTTATTATGGCCTGTCAAGTACCACACCTATTACTACCTAAATAAATACCATCGTCAGGAAGAGGAGCTGAAAGCCACAGCTGCTTCTACCAGTTTTCTCTGCAAGAGAGTGGCAGTATTTGCATATTTTATTGTTTGCCATGCTAGTTTTTGGCAAGCTCTTCCATAACAAATACAGCGCCTGCCTGCACGCACACTGTGGGCAGGTGGGCCTTTGCCATGGGTAGGTCTTCTAGTATTACCATGGTAGGAAAAGTAAAGAGCAAATGTTAAGCAGGAAATAACTCAGAGGCAGCACTTCTAGGAAGAGATTCAGTCCTACATATATGGCATCATTTATGTTATATTAGGAAAAGGATAAAATAAGGGGTTTTTGCCCCTCAGTGGCACTCGGGGATCAGATGAGTTCTCTTCTGGCAAGTGGCTATATTCGCATACTGGCTCGTGACAGAGGACATGGGAGTCGGTGTACAAAATATTCCCATTCTTTAGTTAGTCGAGGGAATTTGAGGTAGTATACATCTTACCTATTACTAAACAGTCCTATTCGTGTGGAAGTGAAGGTAAGGGTAATAGAACTTTTCTTTTAGAATGACTCTTTGTTTCTCATTAAAACTCAGCAGAAGATCTACTCTTTTTTTCCCCTCCTCTGAATCTTTAGCTATGGCATTCAGATTACAGGCCACAATTAAATATCTTCCTCTCCAATTTTGCCATTTTTTTAAGTGGGGAAAATATTTTTTTTCTTCCTCTTACAACATGTAAGTAATTTAAAAAATATATAATTTAGAACCTTGTTAGTTTGTATTTTATTGAGAGGGAGCACTACTTTGAAGAAGTGACTGAAGAAATGGCTCTTTGCTCTGAAAAACAAGAGTCTGTGAACGCTTTGCAGAGAGATTGTTTGTTTGTTTGTTTTTTGACCTGTCAGGCTGTTCAGTAAATTCAAGCCTGTTGACAATAGGCTACATTTTCTTTGTTACCTTTTGCAGACACCTGAGCTGTTCTTTGGTTCTCAGCCCATGCTTCAGAAAACACGAGCCACCAAATGTTCTGCAAATCAAATGTTTTCACAAAATATTCTGATTTGTAGATGCATCAATTTCTTAATTACTTGAGACATTGTGACAGGCTGTGGCTGACAAACATAAACAATCTCTGTGGGGAGAGTGCCAACTTCTGCATGAACAGTAGAGCTTGAGAGTTGATGAGATTTTGCTGTCACTGTTCAAATGAATAAAAGTGAATTTGGCTGTTCATAATACGTTTTTCTAGTAAGAAGCGGAAGCTCACACAAAGTGGAAATACTTAGCATTTTTATAGGAAGTATTCAAATTGCCAGATACTGCGGTTGGCTTATCCTCTGAGCTGCAGTGTCTGCCTGGTATACAGCACAGTTTGGTTTCGGGCAGTGCAGGCAGTAGAGAACTGAGCACCAATTAAAACCAGGTAAGTTTTCAAACTTGATATGAAACCCTGTAATTTCTTTTTTTTTTTTTTTTTCCTTCCCCAACCTGTTCTAAATTGTAGTGAATTTTATTAAATATGCTCCATTTGCATTTTATAGCCAAATTCATAGCTGTACTCTGGAGTAAGCAAAGATGTGCTCCTAGGCAGGATACCCCACCAAACTTAGACTTACGGATAGAGCAGTTTGCTTCTTAGGCAAGTGAATAATAAACTTAGTGAGGATGGGGTTGTGCAAATTTAGGAGAACAAATATAGTTTCTTTTACATGCAGCTACAGATGCAAAGGAGGCTTCACTACTCCTCAGTACAAGTTTTTTGTATTACTGACTACTTTGGTTTTGTACTACTTAATTCAAAATTACTGATGAAGATGACTATTTCACAGGAAGCTGTAAAGAGAACGGAAGAATGTGAGAAAGAAATTGAAAAGTTGAAGCAATTCGTAAAGAGCCACTTGGCTGAAATACCACGTGAAGGTCAACCAGTGGCTCAAAAGACTCATTGTCCAGAGGTGGGTTTCATTGTTTTCTCTCTTATTTCTGAGACTTGTCTTGACTAACACTAATCATGACAATGCAGAGCACTGAGAAATAGTGTGTTTTCCCCCAGGCAAGCAATTAAATGCCATAGTGCAACTATGAATAGATAAGTTGACATATACCAAGATATCTTACAAATAATATTAGTTTGCAAGGTGGGTATATCTTTCATAAGATACTCCTTGTTGATTTTGATGAGTCATTTGTACCTATATCAATTTTTAAGGAAAATATAGAGTGCTGTTTTGAAGACAGCTGACAGTGGTTTTGGTGAAACAATATGCAGCACTTACAGCTTGCCTGTGCTCAGCATCCTGCTAATGTTACTGAGGTAGCAGCTTTGGGATAGTGCATAAGGAGAGAACAGAGTCCATTTTTGATCACTGACCATGCAATGGTACTTTTGGTGATTTTTGGTTAGGCTTAGATTCTTTAGACTACTTTAGACCCTTCCTCCTCACTGCCGCACTGTTTTCATCAACTAAGAAACGTGTTGCTTTTCTCCCTGTAGTCAGCTGCTTTCTGTAATGGATAAACTGATTATTTAATGCAAAAATAACATGTGTGTTAAGGACAGCACTGCAGAAATTGGGAAATGACTAATTAAGTGTAATAACTATTTCTGAAGTGCCTCTGAAATGCTGAGCTCTTTGCAGTCAGTCACAATAAAGTTAATACACATACACTGTGCTTGCCTAATAACTATAATCACTCAGTAGGCTCCTAAGTACATAGCTGCTCTGCTTCCAGGTAGCTGGATTTGGAGGCTTGATACTAGTACCAAGAATGACTCATTTCCTGATTCTGTTTTTGTCTTTTCAGCACAGGCCTTTCTGTTTAATAGCTCTTGTTTTAGAAGAATACCTTTTTCACAGTTGTAACATTTCATGAATACAAGTGGACAGTGGAATTGAGTGGCTTCAGATGAAGAGGTGGTGTTAATAACGATTTGGGTTTTGAGGAGGTTTTTGGCTAGTTAAGTTTGCAAAGCAAATATATGCTGCGAAGTCTCCTCCTGCAATGAAACAAATAGAAATACTGGGTTTAGTTGACGTTTATAAAAATACGCCGAATTATCACGGATGTTTCTTCAGTCCAATGACTTTTTCTTTTCTCTACCTTGGGAAGATTTTACTTTGCGTGTTTGTGTAGAAAAGGTAAAAACATCCTTGTCTGAGCAGAGTTCCCACACCCTTTGATAATTTGCTGGGGTTCCTGCCTCCAGCTTCCCCCATCCCACAGCCACACTAGTGTTATTAACAGAAGAAGCTATAGCTGAGACAGAACCAACAGTCTTACTGCTTTCATCTCTCACCAGTTATTACTTGCATCGCATTATTCACACTGTGATAAAGAATGGTTTGGAATTATTTCTAGCCTAACATCAAAGCTTGCCTGATGGACCGAGCCCAGTGTGCAGTGGGGTGTTGAGCCATGTTTCAGTTTTCTGAGCAAGGAATGATGCTTCAAAGAGCTTTAGCACTTGCAGTAATGAAGGGAGTGGGACATTTCACTCCTTGTCATGTCTTACTATGTCATTTTATGCTTTCTTGGCTCACCTGGAGACTGGGTGGTAAGGAAAGGCCCTAGCTAGCAGAGAGCTCTAAGGGCAGAACACTGTCTGGAACAATAGTCATCGCCAGGGAGGAGACCAAGACAGATGTATTTCCACCATTTTAGTGCAGAGTTACTTGGGTTATTGTTTAATCCCTGCAGAACATTAAATATTTTCCTTCTACTTTGTTGGGGACCATTGCTCCCAATATCACATTCAAAGACATGGAATAGTTTTGTCACTAAAACACACTTAATTTGTGTTTCCTCCTTTTAGGCCAGCTTTAGCAAAGAAGACTCAGCCCTGAGCTACCCTTATTGCTGTCTTTGCCTGCATCTAGGCTATCCCGAGTGTTTTGTGTCAGGTTTCCAGAGAAGGTAGTTGGAAGTGACAGCACCTGCTCTGACACACAGAGTAATGTAACCCAGCTGCATTCCCTGCATCCTGAAGGAAACTCATAGTCCTGTGGGTATGCAGGACCTAGTTAGAATTGGTTGTCCAGCATTTCCTTCCAGACTACCAACTTCTTCTTTATAGGCAGGAAGTGCTGTGCTGAGCTCGATCTGTTGCTGGTGTTTTTCATGTATCTGGTCATCTCCTGCAGTGACAATGGGGAACTGTCCCAATGCCCTGAAAAAGGAAAAAGGGGAAATAGCCCCAGTCCCAGTAAGATACATCACCGGTATCCTCTGTTACATCACTGTTTGGTTAAGTAGGAATAATGGATGCTTACAGATGTTGTTGCTCCTTAGGGAGAAATGGAAGCTGTGAAAGAAGAAATCATAAAGCTGTGCCAAAGAAAGGAAGATATCCTTACCGGGATGAAGAATTCAATGTCTGAGCTTCACCAGAGCTTACAGGAAGAAGTGCCTGAATCAGGAGATGAACCCATAGCCTCTGTATTAGTACAGAGTGACTTGATTGGGACTGATGTTTCTGGCCAGCAGGTAAGTGAAGCACTACATTGTGATAACTTACCTGAGAGCTGAAGAAGGAAGGTAAATAACCCTTCTTCCTTCAGGAGGAGTGGCATGTGAGAAAGGAGCACCCCTGCAGCTGTGAATCAATACTAGTTCTCCTCCCCTTTGTGCTTAATGGTCCCAGAAGGACTGAGTATGACGCATGGCTAGGAGAAGGTGGGAGAGAGATGTGCTTCTGGTTATTTTTTAGAATGAGACAGATCTAACATGAAGTTTGCAACAAGTAATCAAGAGGAAAATGCTTGATGCATAGATTTGCTGATTAACCAGTTGTTCTCAGATTTTCAGTAAACCCTTTTCATGGAGCAGAGTGAAATTTGTTCTAATTATAGCTCTGAGATTGAAACATTACAGAATAAAGTCCCAGTTTTCAGAGGTGCTTAGTACCTGCGGCTTTCAATTACTTTAATGTGGAGTGGCAGATGTTTAATTCTTCTTCAGAAGTCAACCCCAAGTGGTGACTTTCCTTTGGTTTACAGGCAGAAGAGGCTTTTACTGTACTTGTCATGAATAATTGGGCTGTCTCTTTGTGTGTGGTTTTGTAGCTGAAAAAAAGAGGAGTGATGTCTCTTCTGCCTTCCTTAGATGAAGAATCAGAAGATGGTTCTTTACACAGCAAGGTAATTTCAGTATATCTCTCATATATACAGCTGTATAAATAAGATACAAGAATTTGGTACAGGACAAATTATGAAAACTGTGTAAATACAGGGTACTGCAGAACAAGGTGAAATACCCGTTATCACTCTGGGATACTGAGAAATCGCACTCAAGCCAGCCTACCAGTATTGCATGGCACCTCATTCTGTTTTGTCTGATCCTGCTTTTGGTGGGATTGTCTATACTGTAATACCCCCTATAGAGAAGTGTTAGTGGCAAAATATGGTCCTAAGTACCAATGTTTATATGTGGGGGTATGGTTCAGACAAGAATTAGACAGCTTCAGAAATGCTAAAACTTAAAAGAAACAACCAAGTTTATTTGGATGTTTAAGCTTAAGAAAAATAGTGCATGATCAAACTACTTGGAATGAAGTTGAGGTAGAAGAGATTTCTGGGAGAATTGGAGAAACTGGGAGACACTTCTTCACATGTTGCTCTGAATCCAGGGAATCTGAATGCCCAGATGAACTGCAGAGGACAAGGCTGGGAGTAAACATTCATTCTAAGTTAAGAGCTTTTGGGAGAAAAAAAAAAAAAATCCATGAAACTTTCTGCAGTTTGCTGCACCCTAGGGACTAAATGAGACATATTTGAATGACATTGGGGTGTGCAGAAGAGCTGGTGAGTTTGTAGCCTCACTACCCACTTGCACAGCACTTCAAAGACTACTCAGGTTGGCAGCAACTAGCTACCATCACCTGTATCTCCTGGGAGGGACTGTGGCCTCAACCAAGTTTTGAAGAATCTCCATTTCTCTAAAGTCCTCGCTATGGATATGGAATTGTAGTATGGATTTTAGTAACAATATGGAATTGTTACTAAAGGTTTGCAGTATCTGATCTTCCTGTTAACAAGCTAATGCTGAGCTGTTACTGCTTTCAAAGGGAAGTACAGCCACAGAGAAAGATAGCAGCTTTTGGCCTTCAGAAGGAGATGATGGAAGGCACAAGGAAGACAGTGCAACCTCGTGGTCTTCTGGTACTTTGTCAGATGGCATCGTTCAGGTAAGGCACTCGGGTTTATCACCATGGGGATGGGAACTTGTCTTTGCAGAAAAGATTTGCACAAGTCCAAGGTATTGCTGAAGTCTGCAAAGCGAGAAAGCTGTAGAAATGTGGGATGTGATGGCCTTATTCAGATACCCCACATTCCCTATCACACTACATCTTGCCATTTAAAATCTCTTTTCCCATTGGACTTAATGACCTCAAGGGTCTTTTCCAACCTAAATGATTCTATATTAATTTCATCCAGCCTGACAAAACCCCAAAAGACAGAAATGCACATTTGTTAGCAGCAGTTTGCTTCACTAATTCTTGGAAAGGCCATAAAACGTGCATTTTGTTGGAGGATGATTTATGGAAGAGATTCTCTTTGTACATGAGAAGATCAGCATCTAAGACACTTAGATTGGCTACAATTTTGATGATTTTCTGTTCTTCATGGTGTCTCGTTAATGTTATAGCTGCAGTCGTTTGTTTCTGTATATCGATGTTACAGGCGTAAGAGAACTTCTTGCAGTGAATACTCTTGGGCCACGACTACAATAGATTGAGTGGCTGCTGCCCTTTGAGGGCTATAGCATAGCAAAGAAATAATCATAGAATCATTTAGGTTAGAAAAGACCTTTAAGATCATCAAGTCCAGCTGTAAACCTAACACTGCTAAGTCCACCACTAAACCATGTCCTTAAGTTACACATCTGCATTACTACACATCTACACTAATACTGATACAGATACTTCCACTGTTGCCTCTCTCCCTGCAGGATGCTGATGAGGTAATGGAATCACACAGTAAACATAGTGAAGAAACTTCTGTGCAAACTTTGCAGAGCAGGGAAGGCCGTGGCACAAGTGATGGCAGTCAGGCTATGGTGAGTTTGAAGGCCTGATATAGGCTGAACAAGGTGACCTTCTGAGCTGGTTGTATAACCTGCCTAGTGGGCCCAGTGTTTCATTATGGTTATGCTTCTGGAGTTTGTTGCAGTATTTTTGATGGTTTTGGATACCTACAACCCTTGTGGGCCTCTTTATATTGCTGCTTTGAGTGATAACAAATACATTTTGAGTTGTTCTTTGAAAATGCAATTTACTAGGGAACAAAACAGAGTATTTTCAGGGAGTACAATGCTGGCATTCATACAGGCATGAATGGAGAGCTTCAAGTGCTGTAAACATATATCAGCTATGGGACTTTTAAGCAGCAATTAAAGGAGAAATTCGGGAGATTGACACTTTTATATGTTGCTTCTTTGTGGAAGGCATGTGCAGGCTAAGGAAGGAGTGGGGAGCAGCCTATACTTTATATACAAAAGAGAGTATGGAGACAGACATGAATGCCCCAGGAAGCCCAGGAGCAGCAGACTAATAGCTGAGCAGCCTTAGCTCTTCCTGGGTTTAGAGCATGGAAGAAGACAGAATCTGTCATTGCTTGGGGCAGGAGTAGACCCTCAGCTCACTTTGTCTCCCATTCCCCCCAGCTTCTAATAAAACCCATCCAGCAGCACAACATATTCTGTAGTGGTGTTATAAGTAGCCTCATGTGAGTATATTATATATGATGTAATTGTACATGGGATCTCTGTGTTTTTTCTTCCTGCTGTGCTGTGATGCTGTTGGTCTCTGCATGTGCAGGACATGACTAAACTCCCCTGGCAGCTGCAGGAGATGCAGTCACTGCAGTGCACCAGCACACCAAGCGCTTCAGCTGAGCTCGAGGCTGAACTGAACCCCTGGCTGCACCAAGTACCTCTCCACTGAGGATAATGGCAGTTTAGACACTTGTATTCAAGAGACTTAACCTTAAATGGAGATCAGTGATGAGTCGTGTCCCTTAGGCTTCCATACCGGGACCAGTGCTGTTTAATATCTTTATTGTGTGCAGTTTTGGGGACCACAGTATAAGGAGGACATTGATGTGCTGGAGCGGGTGAGAGAAGTGCAACAAAGCTGATGAGAGGTCTGGGAAATAGGTCTTGCGTAGTGCAGCTGAGGGAACTGGGGTTGTTTAGTCTAGAGAAGAGGAGACTGAGAGGAGACTTTACTGCTCTCTCCAACCACCTAAAAGGAGGTTGTAGTGAGGCTGGTGTTGGTCTCTTCTCCCAAATTACTAATGATAAAATGAGAGAAAATGGCCTCAAATTGCATCAGGGGAGGTTTAGTTTGAATATTAGAAAGAAATTCTTCACTGAGAGAGTGGTTGGGCAATGGAACAGGCTGCCCAGGGAGGTGATAGAGTCGTCATCCTTGGAGGTGTTTAAAAAATGAGTAGATGTAGCTCTTGAGGCTATGGTCTAGTGGTTAAGGAGATGTTGAGATGAAGGTTGGACCTGATGATCCTAGAGGTCCTTTCCAACCCTAATAATTCTATGATTCTATGATTCTATCACTAACATAGACAGTGGAATTGAGGACACCATCAGCAAGCTTGCAGATGACACCAAGTTGAGTGGTGTGGTTGACATGCCTGAGGGACAGACAGGATGCCATCCAGAGGCACCTGGACAAGCTTGAGAAATGGGCCTGTGTGAACCTTACGAGGGTCAACAAGGCCAAGTGCAAAGTCCTGTACATGGATCAGGGCAACCCCTGGTATGAATACAGGCTTGGGGGATGATGAGATTGAGAGCAGCCCTGCTGAGAAAGACTTGGGGGTACTGGTGGATCAAAAGTTGGATGTGAGCTGGCAAATGTGTGCTCACCGTCCAGAAAGCCAATCATATGCTGGGCTGCGTCAAAAGCAGCGTGGGCAGCAGGACAAGGGAGGTGATTCTGCCCCTCTATTCTACTCTATTGAGACCCTCACCCACTGCAGTGTTGGGTCCGGCTCTGGAGTCCTCAGCGAGAGACAGGGACCTGTTGGAGCCAGGCCAGAAGAGGCCACAGCAATGATCAGAGGGGTGGAAGCCCTCTGCTGTGAGGACAGGCTGAGAGAGTTGGCAGTGTTCAGCCTGGAGATGGCTCCAGGGAGATGTTATGGTAGCCTTGCAGTATTTCAAGGGGGCCTGCAGGAAAAAGTTCCTTGGGAAGGACGCTTCATCACACAGTGCAGTGACAGGACATGGGTTAATAGTTTTAAAGTAGAAGAGGGAAGATTTAGACTAGATATAAGGAAGACGTATTTTACGATGAGTGTGGTGACACACTGGCACAGCTTGCCCAGAGAGGTCATAGGTGTCCCATCCCTGGAAATATTCAAGGTCAGTTTGGCTGTGGCTCTGAGCAACCTGTGCTATTTGCAGATGTCCTTACTCACTGCAGGGGGGTTGGACTAGATGACCTTTAAAGGTCACTTCCAACCTGAACTATTCTATTTGTCAATTGACCACCCACTCTGTGGTACCTCCATGGTGTTGGTCTTGGCACATGGAACACATGACGTGTGCATGAACACCTGCACAAGCAATGCCAGTTTATTTTATCCAACTAATTTGACTATGTATCTGAGTTTCTGTTTCTACAGAGGAAGGGCATGAAGTTCACTGCAGTAACATGTCTCTCTGGGAAGGGACAGAGCATGCTGTTCCATGCATCTCCCACAGCATTCTCCTAGAGAAGCTGGTGGCTCATGGCACAGAGAACTGTACTCTTCACTGGGTTAAAACCTGGCTGGCTGGCCAGGCCCAGAGAGTTGTGGTGAATTAAGTTAAATCCAGTTGGCGGCTGGCCACCAGTGGTGTCCCCCATGGCTCAGTTCTTGGGGCCGGTCTTGTTCAATATCTTTATCAATGATCTAGATAAGGGGATTGAGGGTACCCTCAGCAAGTTCGCAGATGACACCAAATTGAGTGGGAGCGTTGATCTGCTTGAGGGTAGGAAGGCTCTGCAGAGGAATCTGGACAGGCTGGATTGATGGACTCAGGCAAATTATATGAGGTTTAACAAGGCCAAGTGCCAGGTCCTGCATTTCAGTCACAACAGCACCCTGCAGTGCTACAGGCTTGGGGAGGAGTGCTGGGAAAGCTGCCCGGTGGAAGAGGACCTGGGGGGGGTTGGTCAACAGCTGGCTGAACACGAGCCAGCAGTGTGCCCAGGTGGCCAACAGCATCCTGGCCTGGATCAGAAATGGCGTGGCCAGCAGGAGAAATGAAGTGATTGGCCCCCTGTACTTGGCACTGTTGAGGTCACACCCCGAGTACTGTGTTCAGTTCCATGCCCCTCACCACAAGAAAGACATTGATTTGCTGGAGCGAGTTCAGAAAAGGGCAGCCAAGCTGGTGAAGGGTCTGGAGAACAAGCCCTGTGAGGAGAGACTGAGGGAATTGGGATTGTTTAGTTTGGAGAAGAGGATGCTGAGGGGAGTCCTTACTGCTCTCTGCAACTACCTGAAAGGAGGTTGTAGTAAGGAGAGTGCAGCTGCTTCTCTCAAGTAAATAATGACAGGACTAAAGGAAATGGCCTGAAGTTGCACCAGGGGACATTTAGATTAGATAGTAGGAAGAATTTCTTTACTGAAAGAGTGGTCAGGTGCTGGAATGGGCTGCCCAGGGAGGTGATGGTGTCACCATCCCTGGAGGTATTCAAAAACATGTAGATGAGATATTTCAGGACATGCTTTAGTGGGATGGTGAGGTGGGTTTGTTGTTGTTGTTGTTGATGATGATGGTTGGACATGGTGATCTTAGAGGTCTTTTCCAACCATGACAATTCTGTGAT